>JAQHUG010000070.1:7354026-7374305 GCA_028555095.1 Dicrostonyx torquatus | reverse complement strand
GGGTAATGTAGGATGTAAGGGTTAATAAAAAATCTGACCTAAGAGGCCATCCAGTTTATAATTAATGTCATCCTCTACGTGTTTCTTTGGGACTGAATGGCTGTGGGACCAGGCAGAACAGAAATGTCAGGCAACACCTGGAGCTTGCTGGTGAGCCATTATAGCTAAATGAAGGACTCTAGGCAAGAGAGAGATGCAGTCTCAGAAAACTAGATGAATGGCAATTGAGGAACACACTTATGTTGAACCCTAGCACTGCATGCATACATACACAGATACACATGTATCAACACAAGACCTACATATGCACATCCCCTACAAATCATCCAAATGAATACATTAATGAATACATACATTGCCCTGACAAACATTTTCTCAAGGAACTGTGAATATTTTGGTCATACATAAAGAAAATGTTTGAATTAGGATTAGCTCTCAAACTGTCTGTTAATTCCTAAAACATAACTCGATCAATCATCTTGGAAATAACTAATTGATCATATAAACGATATCACAAGCACAGTTTTAATTATAACAAGTAAATCCATCTAATTGGTAATAACTTAGAAATCATGGGTTGGGTACAGTTCTGTCGTGTAGAACTTGCTAAGCATGCATGCATCCTACCATCCCAACTTCTGCTACACAGAGATAAAACAATAAAAGAATAAAAAAGAATGAAAGCCACAAAATTAGCTGGCAAATTGAAAATTAATTTACTTCACAAGAAGGTTTTGACACCATATACTCAATGCTATGGTTAAAATAAATTTTATATTCCTGACATCATAAAAGAATGTCTGTTAAAAAGAAGGATAAAAATGGTGTCTGAGTTCAGCCTTCTCATAATAGCATGGCCAAATAACATGTCTCCCAGTGTAGCCCAAACTAGCTGTTTCCCCAATGTTAGAACTACAAATGTCCAACCCAGGTGCTTTAAGTTAGCAGTTAGTTTAACAAGCCTTAGAGAAGAACATCTGGGCTCATTGCATCTTGAGAGACACTTCTGTTGAGCAAGCAGTGTACTCAGTGTATAAACAAATACAATAAATACAATACACAATTGGAGAATGAGCTTGTATTCAAGCAAGGAGCTCACATAGTATGAAAGCCTGAGAACACATAATAGCTATTAGTCTGAATGTGAGATTTCTTGTGGTTAAATGCATACCTGTTTTCTAATATTCTTTGTACTTTTAATCACATGAGACTGGTCATTTCTTAGACTATTGGACAGTTTCTTTGACAAGGATTAAGGTGATTGAATCCATGTTAGTGGTGGCAGCAAACACCTTTAATTTCAACACTCAGGAGGCAGAAGCAGATGGATCTCTGAGTTCAAGACCAGTCTGGTCTACAGAGATAGTTCCAGAACAGCCAGGGCTACACACTGAAACCATGTATCAAATAACAAAACAAATCATGTAGCACAAATAATAAAAACACAGAGTCAGATATTGGACTTCGATCTGAACACCAGAAAAGCAAAACAGTCAAGTCACTAGAGAAGTCTCACCTCTACCAAGGCTGGGTGACTGCAGACTTAGCACACAAATCAGACAGAGTCTGTCTCTCTCTTCTCCCATTTTATATTCCCTCCAGTGCTGGAATTAAAGGTGTGAGTCACCACCTCCTGGATCTGTTTCTGTATTGATCTTGTGTAGCCCAGTAAGGTCTCGAATTTGCAGTGATCCATCTGACTATCTCCCAAGCCCTTGGATTAAAGGTATGTGCTACCACTGTCTAACCTCTTGAGGCTTAGCTTCGCTCTTCTGATATTCAAGCAAGCTTTATTTATTAAAACAAATAAAGTATCACTATAAAAACCGAAGAAAACAACAAAAAGTATTGGAATCTACACAAACCACATACTACTGCTTAAGTTATATTAGTAGTTTTCAAGCAAATATGTATATCAGTTAGTCTTTAGTAAAATATTGATCACATGGATGGTCAGTATAACTCAGATAATTTTAATTAGTTTTAAAATTTATTGTTTGGTGATTTTTTAAATCTGCACATAATTATTTTACTGCTATTCAATGTCTTAGTTTTTAAATAAAAGCACTTAATTTTAGCAATTGATATTTGACATTTTATAACTTTGCAAACTTTAAAATTTGGGGGTAAAGTACATATTGTGGGTTGAACTCAATGAATAAGTCACTTAGCCCCCAATTCTGCAGACTTGAGTTTGAATCCCTGGTTCCATGTGAAGCCAGATGAATACAGATGTAGCACATCTGTAATCAATCCCTGTACTCCCACTGGTGAGATAGGAGTTGATATTTGCAGGAATAAGGCGGGAAGATATGGTGTTCTTTATTGGAGAACAGCATTAACTTCACTTTTACCGATTGGCTCATGTATTTTTCTATTTTGCAGAGCTAGGGGTATCATTTTGTGCTTTCCTTATTTCTCTGTATTTCAGGCTACCTCTCTCATGCCTATATTTGATTGTTTCAAGAACAGTTAATAAAAAGATTGAGTAACTGATGAAGAATAGAAACACTACTGTTTTTTTTCAATATTTCCTCAGAACTCAAACAATATTCAAATCTGACCAAGCTCAGTGTTTACTTAATTATTTATAGCTCTGTCTTTAATATAAAAATGCCAGCATAAATCATTATTACTTACTTTGAATATTGGTGGCCTCTATGTGTTGTAAAATTGGACTTAAGATCTGCATAATATATTCTGATCAATCCATAAAATAGTGATTGTATTTGTGCTTTCAGGAATCTTGTTTATTTGACAAATATCCACAGAATTTCTTGGGTGTGCATTAATTAACGCACTTGCATCTCTTTGAATTCTTTTTTCTTTCTCAATATAAGTCTAGATAAATAGCTTAAATCAAACATATTGATGACCCCAGTAGTACTTCAATTTCATCTGCCATTCTCTCTTTATACCTGCTGATTGTCCTGTACACAAAATTCTTCATTTTAGTTACAGAGGTATGAAAATGTCAATCATTCTAACCAACCAACCACTTGCTTATTTTTAAATCTTTATTCTTACTTCTTCAGTTAACATATTAAAGTAGATACTAGCAATATTTAACTTTAATTATCATATTTAAATACATGTATACATATAATAAATTCAAAACTGTATTTAATAGAATATTAATATAATCCAATAATAAATACTCAGCAAACAGGGATTAGCAAAGAACTGATTAATAAAATCACTTTTAAAATGCATAGCCTGGTGGGAAAATAATCACTCAGCCATTATGATATTAACATATAACAAAATGAATTTAAAAAATGTAGTAAATTCGTCTCATAATTAACTATACCATCAAATATATACATACATATGCTACTGTTTTTGATCATTGATTTTTGTTTTTAAAGAAAAACATAGCTAAGGGCTAAAACAATGTCCCAGTGCTGAAGAACACACTGCTCATGCAGAGTTTAAATTCCTGTTCCCATGTGGGTGGTTAACAGCTCCCTATAACTCAACTTTAGTGGATCCAATACTGCCGTCTGGCTTCCACAGGCATCTGCACTTACATGCATACTCCTATACACAGATATGCATATGCATGGGATAAAAATAAAAGTCCTTTAAAAACAAAAAAGACAGGAGTAAACCTATTGTATTCATAAAGGTTCTATCTTAGAAATTGTGTTTTAACCTACAAACGTATTGTCCCATATGCCCCTAAGTCTGTATGTTGTGGCTTGCTTTCTCTTGTGGAGATGAAATGTTGCCGCAAGCGACTTGGGGAAGAAAGCTTTTATTTCATCTTACACCTTACAATCTATCAAGAACAGACGTCAAGACAGGAACCTGGAGGCTAGAATTGAAGCCAAACCATGGAGAAATACTGATTGCTGGCTTGCTTCTCCTTCTTTCTCAGTTTGGTTTCTTACATACTCCAGTACTACCAATCCAGGATTGCACTGCTCAGAGTTGTAAATTCCCCCACGTTAGTGGTCAATCAAGAATATGCCCTACCGATTTTTTAACCCTATCTGGCACAGTCATATTTTCTAGGCTGCATCAAATAGCTACAAAACTAACCAGGACACTGTATTTATATTTTCATTATAGAACACATTTCAGTGATGCATTAAGGATAATATTTCATTTTTAACTCCTGGAAAGTATTGTATGATAAATTTACTATATTGACTGAATAAATGAGCAAATAAATATGAAAATTACAATAATCTTAATATGTCATGACTTAAAAAGACAAGAACAGACTCAAAAGTTACTGTATTTGGCGGGAGGGGGGGATGACCCTGCTTCCTAAAAATGACAGTAAAAAGTCACACTGTGTGGGAATTTAAAAGAAACTCTACAAAATTTGAATCTCCTTTAGGAGTAGAAACGAGAATTGCATGACTTTATAGTGGACTCCAATGGTGTTTATGTTGCTGTTATTTTCAGTCAACTTAGTGTAAGCTCTACTTTGCCCTTAATTCTTTTGATATCAAAGACAGCAGACATTTAAATAATTTTTTCTTTGTCCTCTTGAGCAATAAACAAAGCAAGTAATTGGAGTCTAGTAGCTGTCTGAGGAGATTAAGCAATTGCTTAGATTAGCCATAAAAGTACAACTTAAAGACATGAAGATTCTGGAGAAATATTGTTTCAAAAGTTAATATGTTGGTTTCCCATATTTTGCCTTCTCAAAGTTCCTAAACCTGTGTTCTCAGTTTTTGGTGTTTCCACAGACACTCTAAGATGTTTTGTGTAAACAAAATAAATGGATTAATGAATCTCAAGGTTTGAGATATTTATTTTTTCCATCATATTTAAAGACAGAGCACATACTTTAACGAAGTCAGTTAACATTTCAGTGAAGAAAAGAATGGAATTCTTGGTTCAGTTTAGCACTGTCTTCCAGTCTTTTGCTTACAACAGAACTATGATTTTGCAATTATAGTTAATTTAAGAAGAGCTAATGGTATTTCTAAAGTGTTCTGAGTTAAAAACCAAGTTGAATCTGTATAACTGCATTTGATATTTAAAGATGGAGTCCTTTAACTTCCAACAAATATAAAAACTATTGCATTATTAAGTTTATATTGTTCACCAGGAATATATGCCATGCTTGATAGAGTATATACTTCATGGATAGAAGATTTTATTTAGATTTATAGGCTTAAAATAAGTATCTGACCTAAGGTAATGTCTCTTTAAAATCATAAACAGGGATTAAGGTATAGCTTAGTCAGTCATAGATGACTCAATAACATAAATGCCTTTAATATATAGCAATGCCAATAACTAAAAATTTTTACACTTTTAACACAAATTAATATATGGAATTAATTTATGGAATAATTAATTATGGAAAGGTTATATCATTAAGAATACATAAATACTAATTCCTAAATGAAGTTTATATTTTATTTTGTTTTTAAATTTTTATTAGGATATATCAATTGTACTTTTCAATAGGATATTTTATTCAAGTACATTTTGTACTTTAATATTTTCAATGCTTTTAAAATAGTTTTTGTTTTATTTATTATGTATTATTGTTTTGTCTACATGTATATTTTTATTTTATTTATTATGTATAGGATAAAATGGTAGATTATTGAATCTACTCTAGAAAGAAATAAGGGAAAGTGCAGATATAATAGGAAAAAAGGTAGATTAGTGAGGCTACTTTAAAAAAAAAAACAGCTACTTTAAATGTTTTACATTGGATTGAACTTTTGTATACTGTATGCAAATTTTGTATATTGATACAAATTTGAGATTAATTTTGTTAGAACAAACTACATACATTCCTTTTCTTGTTCAAGGTATTGTACCTTTATAATTCATTTAACAATGTAATGCAAATTCTAGTACTTGAAAATTACTACTACCAACTGTTTAGAATATTAAGGATATACAAGTTAGTTTTCAAGGTCAAACAAAGATATATTTTAGATAGACATTTCATCTTCAAACACTTCAGAGATCCACAGAATATGGCATTTAAGATGATTTAATATCACAGGTGCTATTTTTTTTATCACGATGTGACATGTCTGTTTACAGTAACACCGTTCTGCTTCAGAGAAGATGATGGCATCAAAAAAACTCCACATGGATTGCTAAAAGTAAGTCATTGGTCAAGAAAATGTCCTTGCCTCCACTGCTAACTGTATGCTATCCTAATTGGACAAGCAGGACACAAAAGAAAGTGAGTGCCAAACACTGTCAAGAGGAGGGGTGCCCTTCAGAATATCCTGCTTCACAGAAAAGTCTGTCATATATGCTAGGACTTATCTGAATATGGATGCTCTCTGGAATATGGATGCAGAGGAACTTTGGATGACTATCTAGGCAGCCAGTTGTTTCTGTCATTTCTCACATTCTTTGGAAGTGACTTGTTTGTACTTTCTGCTTACTCAGTTAATATTATTTCCTTCTTGGGCCTCTGAGGGAGTTGAAGACTAGATAGAATTATAGCTTCCCTTGTTTACCAGGCCCAGAAAGCAAGTTATGATAGAAAACAAATTACATACAAGACTTTGGACTCACCAAGATAAGATAGATAATGGAGCATTTTCTATGAATTTGTCAAATGCAAATGGACTAGACATTATTGATGTATTTATTGACTGTATATATTGAATATAGTTATTGTAATACATAATGGAGTATTCTTTAAATGTGTCAAATGCAAATGGAATAGACATTATTGATGTATTTATTTCCTATATATTGTATATATTTATTGTACTTATTGTACATAGTTTTTCTTATATTAGTTATAGCCTTCTTTTTTATTTTAGACAAAAGGGGGCACTATGGTGGTATATTATTTGTGATTTAATAAATAAAGCTTGATTGAATATGAGAGGGCAAAGTAGCCATATTAGTCATCCATACAAACCAGGGAGTAATGGCACACACCTTTAATTCCAGGTCAGAGACAGAGGCAAATGGATCATTGTGAGTTCAAGGTCACCCTGGACTAAAAAAAGATTTAATCTGTCTAAAAGAGAAACAAAGCTCACACAGAGGTGTTGCCAGAAGTTGGGATCACATGCCTTTAACCTTTAATCTCAGCACTAGGGAGGTGGAGACAAGAACAATACAGCCAGGCAGAGAGAGGAATATAAAGGGGAAGAGACAGGAACTCAACGGTGTGGAGTTTGAGTAGTCATAGAGACAGGATCCTGCCCCTTTGGTTGAAGATCTGGTAGAGGTCAAAGGCCTCTCTAGTGCCTTTTGGATCTTCAGGATGAACACCAGTATCTGTCTCTGGGTTTTTATTATTAGTGCTATAATACTCTGCATAGCTGGTGTCCTCAGTAGCCAAAAGGTGATGTCAAATCCACTGTACTACAGTTAACAGATAATTGTGAGCAGTCATGTGGGTTCTGAGAATCAAGCCTGGGTAGGCTGGAAGAGCAGCAAGTGTTCTTAACCACCAAGCCTTCTCTCTATCCCAAGATATATTTGCACATAAATTTTAAAAGGTAAAGTTTCTTAGGATGCACTTCTAATATGTTTATTTCAAAATTATTCAAGCTACATTTAGTACATTTAGGCATAAAGATTCACTGATATAAGCATAGAATTTGGGAAAATGAGTTAATATGAATGCTCAAAATTGTGAGCTACAGTCTTGGCACTAAGTGAGTTAACTGGAAAAGTCATAAATAGTTACAAACATTCTTCATGAAAGTGGTAATAAGATCAGATTTCATGTGTAAATTTTTAAAAATAATGAGATTTTGTACTAATAAAGTGTCGGTATGCTATTTTCTATGACCAGAAAAAAACTTACATTTCTGAGATAATATGGAAATAAACCTTATTTATAGTAATCATTTTCTCTATAATTGAAGAGAAAAGATTTGCGGAAAAGCACTGCATGAATTTCGTTGACTATGAAATGCTTTGTGTTATGTTAGAATTCTGTCCATAAGTGGAACTTCAAGAGCAATGTTGTCATTGAGAGTGTTCTGCCTGTAGGCTATTCATGAGACTTGGATGTAATGAACAAGGAAGTGAGAGAAGAAACATGTATACATATTTGTGTGCTGACAAGCACCACCTGTCTCTTCACACTGGCTGAGCTCATAAGAACATGGTCCTGTAATGAGACACCATTAAAACAAAACAAAACACAACATTGTGTCTATTCCACAGCAAGATGGAAGACCTGGGTAAAATTATCAGTAAAGACAAAATATCATAGTAATCACACTAGGAATAGAATGTTTATTTATAGGCCATGTGTGGTGGCCCACATTTCTTATCTCAGCACTGTGAGGCAGAAACAGTTGTATGTCTGTTAGTTCAAGTCAGCCTGTCTATCTGAAACCATTGTCAGTTTCAGAACAGTCAGAGCTAAGTAGAGAGATTCGGATAAAAAAAACTCCTACTTCATTTATAAATATAGAAAATTCTAGTAAAAAGTAAGACCAGAAAAATAATGGTATGATAAGGCAACAGATTCAAAACAGTGCAGGGAACATGATTTGCTGTTGGGACACCACTTGATAGAAATGTGATTTGCAGCAGCTGTACTGCCTTGCGCATTAGCTGTGCAGACTGAGCTGATCAAGAATGCTTTAACTGGAGTAAAAGTGGATGAGACAAATGTGAGCCAGCCAAATGGATCTCACAGGGGAAATGAGGTTGAAATAAAAATAAGAAAGGCATGATGAGAAAATGTCTGCATAGCAGTTTATTTCAAAAGAAAGGCTGGGAATCACACTGAAGCATTGGGTGTATGGCATGCTTAATAAAATACAATACAAAAATGTGAGCTACGGAAAGCTCTGGAAAAAAAATTATACCATCTTGCCTATTAGTACAGGAACTCCTACAAAGCCTTGCCAGGAGTGCTCTGTGAGAGAGCACTTGGACTATGGCTAAGTGGAGGCCTGTTCCACTGGAAGATATTGTTACGTTCAATTTATTAGACAGGAACTCAGACTTCAAGTTCAGACACATGCTCAGGGTTATATAACTAAAAATGATGAGGCGAGGCTGTCTAGACGTGGAAGCTAGAGGTGTCTAGAATTCATTATTTTCAAAGGTGTACTAGAGGAAAATTTATAAACACATCTCATGTATGAATGATCTTGGAAAGAAGCAGAATAAAACACTGTTTAATGAAGTTGCTGCAAAAGAACAGTGAAGTGATGAGGAAATGTATGTCCCTGTATGTTCGGTGGTTGTAACAGAACTCTGATTCAGAACCATATCAGTGTGGATTCTGTGGATGCATTCATTTTAGAAAAGCAAATTTTAAAAGGGGGTAGTATCATGGGAAAATCACATCCATTCCAGCAAAATCTCTGCAGGACAGGCTTTTACCACGAGGATGAAGAAAATAGCCCTAAACCTCTCCCAAACATTTTTTTGCTTTGTCTGAAGATAGGTAAACATTTGTTGGCAATTGGCTTTCCATTAGCGTTTATTTATAAGAAAGGATTCTGACTTTCATGTATATCAGGAACACAAATTTTGAGACAAGAGAAAAGATAAGAAAAATTGGGCAAATCCAACTGACTTAAGAAGAAAGCCCCCTAGTTGTAATGGGAATTTACCTGGTTCCTCTAAGAAAGTAAAAATGAAGAAGTCAAAAGCTGAAGATAAACTGACTTTAACGTTGGAAAAATATTTGTGTGCAAAGAACGAAGACTCAGTGGTGAAGTACACTAGCTGCTCTTCCAGAGGACGTGGCTTAGATTCTCAGGACCCACTTAATAGCTCATAGCCTTCTATAGCTCCAGTTACAGAGGAGATAACACTCTCTTTGTCCTCTATGGGCACCAGGCACAGGAGTGGTACACAGACACGCATGCAGGCAAAATGCCCACAGATTTAAACAACAAGACCCCCCCAAACAATAGATCTTTGTAATAAATCAGAGAAGGACACCAAAAATGAATTTATTCTTACAAATAAGAATTTGGTTTTTTGGTCTTCATGTTTCAATGTATACATTTGTATACGAATGCATACTAAGACATTAATATGGCCGGGCGGTGGTGGCACACGCCTTTAATCCCAGCACTCAGGAGGCAGAGGCGGCGGATCTTTGTGAGTTCGAGACCAACCTGGTCTACAAGAGTTAGTTCCAGGACAGGCTCCAAAGCCACAAAGAAACCCTGTCTTGAAAAACCAAAAAAAAAAAAAGGACATTAATATGAATGAATAAACTATATGTAAGGACTTGAAATAAAAAGAAAATGAGGTATGAAAACAAGAATGCTCTAAGATGTTCCAAATAATACTTTTAAAATATGAACTATGCTATGAATATAGAAAGGGGTCAATGAGATAGATGGTTTAGTGGGTGAAGGTGCTGGCCTCCAACCTGACAACTTAAGTTTGATCAGCAGTACTCATGTGGCAGAGTGAAGGTAGTGACTTCTGCAAACTGTTCTCTGACCTCCACATACATTCCCCTGTATGAGCATTTCTGTGCATACACGCCAAATAAATAAATGTAATTGCTTAGAAAGCAAGGCTATAGAATGGTAACTCTGTCAGCTGAAGGAAAAAAAGTGTGTTGGTCTGAAATGTCTCATGTTTATCAATATAAAGAAAAGCACACAGCTGGAAGAGGCAGGACATTATTTAGAAACGGACCTGAGACTATCCAAGTATCCCTGTAAATGTGATGATAATGAAAGAGACAGGTTCTGAATGATCTGGGGTCAGGTGATCACTGACCTGTGAGAACCTAGGTAAGAATACTGTGGGTATCAAATACCCTTGTGTTTGTATGATTTTTTATTTCTAGGATTAAAAACAATAATGATTCTTGCTGTACACTATTACTTTAATTGTGTAAAGGTGTGCTATATTTCTTTATGCTGCATTTGTTTAATTATGTAAGAATGTGTCTTTAAGTGTGTAAAGATGTGTTGTATATGTTTCACCTTTCCTCCCTAAGGCACCTGATTGGTCTAATTAAAAGCCAAGCAGTCAATAGTCAGGAAAAGAGGAATAGGTGGGGCTGGTGGGCAGTGTGAATAAGTAGGAGGATGAATTGAGGATTGAGAGGAAGAATAAAAGAGAGGACAGAACGAGAGAGAAAGAGAGGGCACACAATAGAGGCAAGAAGACAGCCAGCTGCTGCCAGGCAATCAGACATGAGAAACAGTGAAAGTAAAATATACAGAAAGGAAAAAAAATAAAAAAAAAAACCTAAGGAAAAACACAGATAAACAGGCTGATTAAGTTAAAAGTGGGAACCAGAATAGAGCTAAGCTAAGGTGAAGTATTCAAATTTGATAATAAGTCTCTGTGTCATGATTTGGGGGTCGGTAGCCCAATAGAAAAAGATAGTATAAGAATATATAATGTATAAAATGTAAAAAACCTTGCATTACTAGCTATTTTCTTATCAATGATGTTAAGAAGATAAAATAAATAGTTTTACAGTAACAGTTGGACAGGTTGGTAGGATAGGGATTCTAGTAGTTTGAAAGAAATGGCACCCAAAGGGAGTGGCATTACTAGGAGGTGTGGCCTTGTTGTAGGAAGTGTGTCACAGTGGGGGAGGGCTTTGAGCTCTTTTTCCCTCAAGCTTCCCTTAGTGTGGCTTTCAGTTGACTTCCTGTTGTCTGAAAGATGCAGTACTCTCAGCTCCAGCACCATGTCTGCCTGCACACTGCCATGCTTTCTGTCAAGATGATAATGGACCAAACCTCTTAAACTGTGAGTCACCCCATTTAAATGTTTTCTTTATAAGAGTTGTCATGGTGTCTCTCCACAGCAACAGAAGAAACCCTAGCAAAGACAGGGATTAAGTGTTGATCTCCAAGCAAATTTTGTTTTTATTGTCCTAACTCAGATTCAAATTCTGTGATTTTAGTTAAGGAATTGGGACATGTACTAAAAATTTATATGTGATTCATAGTTTCATTTCAAAATACTTTGCCAAATATAAAAATACACATAGAAAATGTTTCTAACATGAAAATAGTTGGAAATCTACATATAATTTCAAAATTGTCAGTTATATCAACAAGCATTGAATTTACAGTGTTTGTGTGAAGAATATATAAATCATTTCATACAATTCATAAACTTTAGATAATTATAATAATTTATTTTATTACTTTTCAGTTTTCTAAATTATTTATATTGTTCACACATACCAGTTTTTAAAACATTCTGTATATTGCTTGACCCTTCAAGTAAAACTATGTATGTCATAGTACAAAGGGCAATGAATTCATACAATCCAATATACACCAGAACATCCTAAATTCCTTTTGTGGTATTGTGCAATATAATTTCTCAAAGACATCTAGTGATATAGCCATTCAATGGCTCTAAGGGAATTACTTTAAAAGGTTTATGCAATGACAAAAAATGCATAGATTAATTTAAAAGATTAGTAATTAATTCTGAGTAGTTTCTGTAAAGCAATATTGCAATAAAATAAAATAGATTCTGTAATATATTCAAAGTATGAATAAAAAAGTCTCAATAAGAGATTACAAGAAAACAAAAACAAAATCAAAACAGATACTGAATTTCTTACCTGCCGAATACCCAGCCGGTATGCAACTATTCGATCCACGGCATCGGGATTCATTTGTGTCCACTGTAGACTGTAGGAATATACTCGGTGTCGGTTCTGCCACACAGGGTTGTAGGTGTCGTAATAGAACTCAGGGGCATAGGCCTTCCCTAAAACAGAAAGTGACTCAATGTGACTGCGGACACTTCAGACCTTCAACAAACTCACCACTCTCTTGGTCTTATCACTTTACATTCTGCCTGTCATAAGGAACTGTCCTACATGAAAACTCATATTATTAAAGTAAAATCAATTTCCTAATTGGTTTTGAAAATAGCAACATGAAAGATTGACTTGAGTAGCAGTATAAGAAAAAGGAGAATCAAGGACAAAACCAAGGTTATAAGCTAAGCAACTCTGAGAATAAAATTTCTACCAGCTGAAACAGAGAGCTATTGAAAGATTGAATTTTTGGAGAGACATTCAGGAAGATAAGATTCTTTAACAATTTGACTGATAAATTGGATATTCCAAGTATATAGTAGGATTTAACTAGGCTGGAATGGGGAGCAGTAAGAATTGGTGTTATAGTCTTGCTAGCTTAAGACACACTCAGCAACTAGAGGGCTGAGAATGAGGCATTATTGAAGAAATTTCAGACATTGAGGTGTCGTAATAGAACTGAGAAAAGATGATTAAGTTCTGAGAACTGATACAATCCAAGGCTAAAAACAATGAGAAGAGCCATCAAACTTGAGAGAGTAAGCAGAGAAGAGAACTAAAACTTAAAAGACAAAGTATCATTAAAGTAGTTGGTGGGAGATGCATTATCAATTCCCTTGTGTGTGTGGAGGGGGTCTGAGAAAAAAATTCTTCTGTTTGTTCTTCCTGTGGTCAGTAGGTCAAAAAGTTAAGATTTAAAGTTCTGAAACTTTGAAGAATCCATATGGAGTACTTTTATCAAGCTCTAACTCCACAACAAGTAAGTGAAACTGTAAACATTAAGCAAAATAGTCATTACCCAGAAGAAAGTCATTACCTCTAGGTGTTGACATATGAGAGGAAAGCATATGCCTCCAGTTTGCTAGTAAAATTAGAGAAGGTGCATTAAATATCTGAATTCTGGTAATGTGTTTCAAAGTCTTAGCATCAATAGTGTGTGCTGGTTATTTTTAATTGCCCTGTGACATCTAGAATTACTTTTTCTTGGTGTTGGCCTTGATTTTTGATTCATAGATACATTTTAAACATCCGACCCTAGAATTCAATGAGAACAAATTTTATTGGTTTAATCTGCTCAATTTATGACGATCATGGTATCAATAAACTGATGCTAGTTTGTGACTAATTAACTAAAAGTGAAATCACTCTATAAATGAACTGAATTTGTAATGATTTTCTTGGAGCAGTATGTCAGAAAATTTTTGAGATTAACTAAATAGCTCGTATGACAGATGAGGGGATGCTGAGATAGAACAGACATATCGACGGCAGGTGAAAATAATATAGACAAATAATTAACACAGTAAGATCTTTCATTCAAAAATTAAAAATAGAGTTTGATAATACTTCCCTTTTAGTTTATACTATCGAAGAATTAAAGAGGAGGTAAGATTTACACAGTACATAAATAGTATTTGTTAGTAACAAATTCTGCAATTGTTTTAGATAGTCTATAGTTTTTATAAAAACACATGTGAAACATTTTCTCTATATTTATTCCCTTTCATTTGTAAGAGAACTGACACATTGCCATGGCAGGAATGCAGTTCTGAGCTCTGACACCCAAACATGACATCTGCTGGCTGAATGGAGAAAGAATTCCCAACATTTTTTTGCTATTTGCAGAGCATGTGCTTTCTTCTCATTCTTGTGAGAATGCACAGATTTTCTCTTACTTTTTTTATATTCTAGTTTTATTTTTATGCATGCTCCAGTTTGAAATTTTTAGATTAGCTGACCTAGATCTACATCCACTATTTAAATTTGAAAATCATTTTTTAGAAACACTATGCATGTCAATATATAGATCTTAGGTTTTACAACATTCTTAAAATATACAGGTAGAAGTAATTGTAGTACTCAGAATTTTGCACACAGTTTATATGAGAAAATGAACACTATATTTGCAAAAAGTCCTTTTAAATGATAACACACTTTTCAAATACAATTTCAAGCATAAAGCTACAAATAAATATACTGAAGTAATCATTTGCATTTAAAGCATTAAAATGCTTTAGTTCATATGAACTGACTTATAGTGCTAAGTAACATTGCACATGTATGTAGAAACAAAGGGAAAGGGAGTGCCAGTGGTCAAGAGTAAATACATGCTCTGTGAAGTCAATATTTCAGAAAAGAATCTGTAGGAAGATAAACAAATATGTAAATTTACCTTAGCAAAGGAAAGAATTACAGGATATGTTTAAATATGTATGAGAGATATCAGATAAATTTTATTTTTTGAAGAATTATCAAATAACTTATATAGGTCCTTTTCACTTTATATTCCAAAATATTGAAAAGTGAATTTCCCACCATAATAAGCCATGATGAATTATTGGCATGACATAGCTAGTTAAGACACTAACTACTTTCACATTTGTGCCTAAAAAGGTTGGATTATATTACAGCAAACGTTATTGCGAAATTATGCTTAAGCTTGCAAACAAGCAAAAAATTATTCAGGAGTATACATTTTTAAAAAAAGACAATGAATAACAATCTGTGACAAGAGATGTATTGGAATATTTAGACGAGTTGCATATTTATAGGCCCAGAAAGATGATACTACTATATAAGTGTTGTCACCACATGTGAGAAGGTCAACAGAAGCTAGAACCTCAGCCATGTTATGTTCTAAAAAGAGATTGTCACTCACAGTTAAGGAGTAAGAATGTTGCTGTGAATAAAAAATATTGTCTGCTACTGAGGCTGTACACAGGAAATCCAAGGTCTCACTGGCTGCGACATACATGCTGTCAATGTGAAAGACAGAACTCTCCAAATACAAATATTCCTGTCCGGTTCTAGTGACTATGATTTCAAAATCCACCAAAACAAACACACAAACATGCATCCCACTATGTGGGGCCAGGAAGGCCAATGAAGGGAGGCTAGTACTGCATCAATATTAGCCATTCGATAAGAGAAACATGAAATAAAAATGATGTGAAAATATACTAAAACTGGTGAATTTGTGTATTAGAGAATGAAAGAGAGGCACTGTTGGCTATCTGTGAAATAATAACTAACATTTCTATTGATTGGCATCATCAAGTTATTCTTCATGCTGGGCGAGCAAGAGGAGGATAACATTTCTAAACTGACTAGAGTCTTTTATGGATGTAAGATGCAGTTCTCATCTTCTTTACCAAACTATACACTTCTAAGGAAACTGTATCATCAGTACCCAGTTTGGTACCTGAAACAACACCTATGCTTGAAAAGGACATAATAGCCCAGGCCTGAACAATGAGGAACCATGTTTGATAAAATTAGTTGCTGAACATTTACTTTATATTTCAGCTCTTCCGAAATTATCCACACAGTTTCCACATGTTTTGGGGAAAACTTTATTATATGCCTCAATTTTTATTTTCCTGGGTACTCCATCATAACAATTATCTGAATAGGAAATAAGATAATTACTAGAATGAAAGCAATGAGACCATTTAAAATGCAAACCAAAAATAGTAAATCTAAAATTTCTCAAATTGGTATTGATTAATATAACAAAGTGTTATGAAAATCCAAGGCAAGCAGCACTAACACTGATAAAACCCTGATTAAGAATAAACTTTAAAATAATAGGAGCTGTTGGCCTCTGCCTGTGTATTTTCAGTAGGCCTGAGCACTCATGAAATGATTGTGAATCAGAGTCACCATATAGTCATATAATGAGGAATGTAGCAACAGACCCACCAGAGAATGCCAAGAGTATATACAATGAGACACATGCACTGGGTGAAGGTGGCACATGCCTTTAATCCCAGGACTCAGGAGGCAAAGGTAAGCCTTTGTGAGTTTGAGGCCAGTCTGGCATACAGAGTGAGATTCAGGACAGCCAGGCTGTTAAAAAGATAAACCATGTCTCAGAAAATTAACCTACCAATCACATAAAATGAACAAATAAACAACCCAACAACAACAAAGAACAAAACAAAACAAAAAAGCTACAAGCAACTCAGTCCTCTACCAAAGAGAAGAAGAAAGAAAAAATTCCTGTTGAAGTTAAAATTACATCATCTTCAAATTATGTTCCAAATTTGTATTGAACAAAATAGAGGATCTATCTAAAGCTACAGGAGAATATAGTGAATACTTATGACTTCAAAAATATTTGATCTGGATCACTGTCCAGCTGCTTTCTACTCCAGACTCCATTACCTCTGGGTATGGTTGCTCACATCTGACTGTTTGCTTATCTGGACATGAGTGCTAAAATCTAGACTCTCTAACTATTATCATCAAACATGCCCTAAAATAGGAGCTCCACATATACAGAGAAGGTACACCCCTCCTCCATGTCTTTAATTTATATATAGAAACCTGCAGTAATGCTACAGTCACTAATAGAAAAAGGCACTTTGTCCACTTACTCTTTCCTCTGTAAGAAACACAAATTATTATTGTGTACCTGGGACTCCTTGTCCCTGTCATATTGTATCATTTTCTGAAAGCGTGATCAACTCAGGAAGTTTTAATGAGATAGAGTGACTGACCAAATCTGCCAAATGAGAGCTATTCATATACTATTAAGCATTTAACTCAGGAATAACAAATATATAATAAACAACCAATAAATGCATTCAGACTTCTCCAAAACTATTTCTTAAAACTGATGTAACAAAATACCTAGAAGCCTTGCATTCATCTGAAGGACCATGACTTGGGGTGTGCACATGTATGTGAGGTAACAGATGAATAAACTGGCCTAGACACTCTCAGACTGAGAGAATGGAATGTTTACGGTATGAGTATTAACTTCTTGGCAAGGGCTGCTGCTGCACAATGGGTGGATTTTCCATCCCCAAGTATGAACGCAATAAAGGCCATGCAGGTAGGAATGAGAAGTGTGTTCCTAAGATTACAGAGAAGTCCTGAAGCCATACTGTTTGTCTTCTAGGAATATTTGTTTTCTGCAAAACATGGAACTTGAATTACTAGAGTCGATTTCACTACAACTCCCAAGAATAATTACAACATCTGTGAACATGATTCCCAGAACAGGATAAAGAAAGAGCTTCAAATTAAGAGTTCTTTTCCCTTTGCTAAAGACTTCTCTGGGATGGCTCTGACTTTGAAATGGTTGTTTGGCCATAGTTAGATCCCAGGGCTTTTAGAAATTGTTGCCTTGATGGCATCTTAAAATTAAGACAGAGCTTATTAAAATAACATGAGTAGATTTCTCAAACAAGAAATCTCCCCTCGGGTAACATGAGATTGTAAAACTTTGATTATAGCTTGTTTTGAAACCAAAAATCAAATTTATAAAAGAAAAAAAGTATTATTAATTTATTCAACTTACATTTCTATCCAAAAGGCACACGAGTGCACACACACCAGCAGACAGACACACACACATGAACACCAGTACACACTACACACATGCACAAAAGTGCACAAAATCTCTTGAGTGGAAAAAGAACACACATCATGTTCTGAACTATGACACAAGACTCTCTCTCCATACTGCCTTATGTCCAATTTCTCGCATGCCCTGGAAACACGATCTACAGTGTTCTCATCCATTAAACATTTTTCAGGATGATGGACAGGTGCCAGGTGATTAAGCAGATGTTTGGAGGTTTAGAAGGCAGCGGTGGGTTCACTGATCCAAAAAGTCCTTTGATTCGACAATTCTTGATTTTATTACCACTCTCTATCTATGTCTGCTGGTTGGCTTTTGTCAAATTGACAAAAAGAAGGGCTGTCTGGAAAGCGGGAAGATCAATTGAGGAATTGCATCCATCACACTGGTGTATAGGCATGTTTCTGGGGGCATTGTCTTAATCAATGAGTAGTGTGACAAGGCCCAGGCCATACTGCACAGGGCCACTCCTGGGCAGGTGGACCTCCGTTATATAAGAGAGTAAGCTTAGCAGTCAGTGGAAGCAAGTCAGTAAACACCATTCCTCCAAGGCCTCTGCTTCAGTTCCTGCCTTGAGTTCCTCCTCTGACATCCCTTGGTCATAGGCTATAACCTGAGATTCTAAGATGAAATAATTTAGACACCATGTGAAAATCATTCTAGGTGTATTAGTTTCCTCCAAAATGTACAACTCGAATTCATAGAGTCAATTTCACTACAACTCCGAAGAATTACTACATCTGTGAACATAATTTTCAGGACAGGATAAAGAAAGAACTTCAAGGGGCTGGAGAGATGGCTCAGAGGTTAAGAGCACTGCCTGCTCTTCCAAAGGTCCTGAGTTCAATTCCCGGCAACCTCATCGTGGCTCACAACCATCTGTAATGAGGTCTGGTGCCCTCTTCTGGCCTGCAGACATACACACAGATAGAATATATCCAGAATATTGGACACATAATAAGTAAACATTAAAAAATTAAAATAAAAAATAAAACATCCTTTCTTCCATTTAAAAATAAAAGGAAAGAGCTTCAAATTAAGAGGCTTTATTTCATCTTAAAAGTCCCAGGTTATAGCCCATCACTGAGGGAAGTGAGTGTAGGAACACAAGGTAGGAGCACTGCGTATTATGAAGCACTGCGTATGCGCAAGCCAATTAAGTTGGTGAATATTATCCTTGTACTTGATAGTGTTTTATTGAGGTACTTAATGCAAAACTGGTCCTTAAGAAGAAAGAAAGGGCATATCTCTCTCTCTCTCTCTCTCTCTCTCTCTCTCTCTCTCTCTCTCTGTGTGTGTGTGTGTGTGTGTGTGTATATCTGTCTCTCTCTGTGCCTCTGTCTCTGTCTCTGTCTCTCTCTCAAACACACACACACACACACACACACACATTGTGCATTTTGAAAGTCAATGTTGTTTTCTTCTTTGACACCAATGAATACATGTTCTTTTCTCATGGGAAACTGAGATTTCAAACTGTTTATTCTGCATACATTGTATCTCATGCAGACTCCAAAATAGAAAAGGAAGCTGTGAGGAAACAGCTTGGAATCTCTGACCCTCATTAGCTGCTGATACCTGTTTGCCCTTTATATGAACAGCAATGACATTGTCCACCTAGAAAACGGTGAGCACATATAATCTGATCCATATCTTTCTCATTTAAATTTTATGTCTTTTGGTACTGATTTATTAGGTCATTCTTTCTTTTGAAACAAGGCATATAACTGAGGAAAAAATTAATAGCAGTTATCATGAAGAAGGAAAATACCAAAAAGAATGACCCATTTAAAGTTCCTAAAAAGAAGTAGTTTGATGCAAGTTCAGAGGGAAAATGGATGCAGCGTATTAGACAAAGTATTTTTGCATCATTTATAAGCAAAAATATAGATTTCAAATTTATATACATTATTGCTGTAGATATTGTGAAGCATTTTCTGTGCTCAAGGCAATTAAGTTGGTGAATAGAATATTATCCATGTACTCAGTAGTGCTGCATTGAACTATAACACACTTCATTACTACAGTGTTGGGGACTGAATTCAGGACTTCGCGGAAGCTACTCTTTGCCATAGAGTTCCACCCGTAATCTCTCTTTTGCACACATTTTAAGAGCAAATTTTCATGAATTTGGAAAAAATATGTATTATTTCATAATTTGTACTTCAAGTAGAACATAGACATGAATTCAAGATGTCATTGTTTTTTTTT
>JAQHUG010000070.1:7312701-7342758 GCA_028555095.1 Dicrostonyx torquatus | reverse complement strand
AGGGGGGAGGGCCTTGGGCTTCCCATAGGGCAGGGTATCCTGCCCCATCTTAAGGAAGCAGGGGGAGGGTGGTGGGGTAGGGAGGGAGCGGGAGGGCAGGGAACAAGGGGACTAAATGTAAAATTTTCTTGTAATAAAAAAAAAGAACAGTATCACTTTAGAAAATTAGAAATTATCTAAGGCCAAAAGAATTGAAAAGCTTACAGTTAATTTTATGATGTCTATGTTTTTTCAGGATTAATGGATGAAAGTCAGATTCTTCATTTGTATCAACACAAGAAAAGTAATTGCCTCTACACGATTCCTACTACTATTGAAAGTAATTCCTAGAGAGTGACTAAGTGGGTCAGATGGCTCAGCATGGAAAATCATTGGGAACAACCCTTTCGCCTGAGTTCCACCGTAAGAGGACTGAGTCCTGCAAGTTCTCATACCTCCACATACATGAAAGATGAACCACCCTCACACAAGTACACACAAACACATGAAACAAATAAAAATGAAACAATTCTTTAAAAAGAGACCATCAGTAAGCTAACTAGCTGATTGCAAATCTTCTCTTGAATAACAGACAGCATTCCAGTCCTTATTATTTTCACTACACTGACATTTCTCCCCTTTCCCCAAGATAAACACTGTCCTAGTAGATTTTGGCTTTGTGTTAATAGTCTACTTTAAGAATCAAATGATAAAAGGCTTTTATTGATATGAGCCATAATAAAGGCGTGTTAAATCAAAAGAAGGAGAGTACAGCAGAGAAGACTGCTTTATATTCCTTGGTAGCCAAGTGATTTCATCAATCTAATATTATGTTATAGGAAGCAAAATTGGTTCAAAGGAAATCCAGCTTTAGAGAGTGTCTTCGGGTTTCTATTATTGCAACAAAACACCACGATCCAAAAGCAAACTGGTGAGGAAAGGGTTTATCAAGCTTACACTTCAGCATTGCTGTTTATCTCTGAAGGAAGTCAGGATAGAAACTCAAACAGGGTAGGATCCCAGAGGCAGGAACTGTTGTAGAGGCCATGGAGAGGAACTGCTTTCAGGATTACCTCCCATAACTTACACAACCCACCTTCTTATAGAATCCAGGACCAGCAGGTCAAGGATGGCACCACCCACAGTGGGCTGGACCCTCCCGCATTGATCACTATATGGAAAAATGCCTATAGCTCCATCTCAAAGAGGCATTTCTTCAGCTGAGGCATCTTCCTCTCATGTCTCTAGCCTGTGTCAAATTGATACACAACACTACCCAGTACAAAGAGACTATTCAAAATCAAAAGTTAACAACAAGATTTCTCACTAATGAACAAGTTTTCGGTCTGGAATATTTTCATCTTTTTCTAACAATAGCTTTTTAGAGATGACACAGGGGTCAGCTTCTTTATTCAATATCACAAAAGTTCTAACTGTTCAATGTAATTTTATACAAGACAAAAATAACACTGAAAAAGGTAATTTTCTTTTAATACATTTCAAAACTCTGGTTCAAAAAATAGCAAAAGAACAGATTTACCACAGCATAGAGGATATCAGAATAATTTCGATAAGGGTCTAAAACTATACAACATGAACATACAGTTGTTAACAGCATCAAAATGTATTAGTACTTCTCCTTATTTGGCAAACATAGTTTATTGCTCTGCCATGAAATATTTGAGAACATGTGACTAGCCAAGACCAAACTCAGACAGTAAGCCTTGGACATGGAGAGGTAATAACTAAGTAAGGATACAAAACATTGCTACTTCTCATAAAAAATGAGAGCCAGACCACAAGTCTTATCTTGCAATCTTATCTCAGTACTACCAGTTACCACAATCAGTTGTGTTATCACTGAAATGAACAAACAAAATCAGGAGAACTTCCTCTCTTCATCTGAATTCAGAGAAGTATTATTTTATAGGTACAGGCATTGCTCTACCAAAAAGACATACCTGCCCTGAAAATAATCAGATAGAGGCTGCAACTAGAACAGTTAGATCACAAATTTACACACCTATCTATTCATGAAATGATTTCAACCAGAATTCTCATAAGTCCAATGTCTGTTGCTCTAAAATCATTTATTAACAAAATCAAATTAATGTATATCCTACCTGTTACCAGAAAGCTGCATCTCCCCGCCCCGGCTTCATTTATGATGCTGCAGTTATAGACTCCGTAGTTCTCATTGGAAAGACTTTTTACTGGGTACTCTGTATATTCCTGAGAGTCAAACTGACCGGTCCGTAATAATTTATTGCCCAAACGCCACTCATAGGTCAGCACTCGTATTGGATAAGCTCTCAGGACCCTGCAGCTCATGGTTACACTTCTGTCCTGTCCTTGACGGATTTCCAAGAATGCTGGTTCCACAGCTGGGGGATCTGGGGAAAGATACGTTAAAACAGATGAAAGATGAGGCTTTCAAAGCAGAATTTTTTTGGCTATTCTGTTATAAAGGGGGGATTTTTAAGAACATATGTTACAGTGGATGAGTATAAGAGGAGGGTGATGAAGTACATCTAAACACAAAAGAATTTCATCTTGAGCTTGAAACAAGGTTTTCTCAGAGTGGACAGTCAAGAGAGTTGTTGCTTTCCAAAAACAAACAAACAAAACAAAATAAAAACAAAATGAAAAAACATTTACAGATAAAACAACAACAAAATGACAACAACAAATTCTTATTTCCTTCTAGCTGCTTCCAGGAAAAACATTATTTTCAGGCACCAGTAAAGCTGTGAATGCGCAAACAAAATCAAAGCTTCACATTAGTATGAGACTGTGAAGTAGAAAGTCTTCTGTTTCACCTGTAAATTATTATTATCACTTGTTGAGCTCAGTCTGTGGTCTGGTACTTATTAGTTTATAAAAAAATAAGACAGATTTATAAATCGGTGTTTTAAATGGTTAGGTTTAATTTCCTTGGATTGAAAGTTCATTACTAAGCCATAAGGATATTTTGCAAACTATATCGCAGTTTAAAGATGGCTTTTAATACCACTTTAATAGCAGACTTATTTTACACATTTATGATTTTTTGTGTAATTAAAACTTGCTGCCGGGCGGAGGTGGCACACGCCTTTAATCCCAGCACTCAGGAGGCAGAGGCAGGAGGATCTCTGTGAGTTCGAGGCCAGCCTGGTCTACAAGAGCTAGTTCCAGGACAGGCTCCAAAGCCACAGAGAAACCCTGTCTCGAAAAACCAAAAAAAAAAAAAAAAAAAAAAAAAAAACTTGCTATATTTGGTACCTAACATTTTTTATTTTGATGATGAAATTAGCAATACTCTATTTAAGGGATATAAGAATACACCTCTCTTACTGTTAAAAACCCAAAATCAAACCTTTGCTTAACCGTTTAGCAATCTCCAGTTAAAAGTTAAATTCTGAAGAGGATGATGACACTGGATGCTGTGCAATCGTACAGAGCTGAAAAGTTTGGCGACTATACCTAACTAGACATTTATAGAACTCTTGTAAATTATCCAGTATAAAAACTGCAAGTTGTACCTGATAGTTCTTACTACACACTGCTCACAGGCTTTGGAAATTGATTGTTGTTAGTCTGGAATTGCTCTCACCCTATGTTGCCTGTTAAACAGTTTCAGTCTCTATTCCCAGTATCAGTCCACTCAATGGTCTTTGCTACTCCTTGCAGCAAACATTTTTATCCCACTCTGTTTATCCTAATTTTATCTATTCAATTTTTTCTTTGTATCCTTTTCCTAAAAGCAGTATGGATTTTTTTTTCTACATGCAAGAAAATATCTTGCTTCTAATTTATTTCATGTCATAACACTGACAAGACGTTTAAAGAAAGGTGGTGCCTGTGTTGTGTCCTATAAGAAAATAAAGACATGTAGGGTGTGTACGCCATAACAAAGAACATTCCAGGTATGAGAGAAGGGTGCATTTAAAGGAGCCACTGAGGAAGAAATGCTCAGAGGAATTGAAAGGCACTACCAGAACCAGTGTATAAAGCACCACCATAGTTCTGTAGAAAATGACAGGAGAGAGGCAGGAAAGTCTGTTCAAGGATACTTCGGTCTCATGATGCAGAGTGAGGCTTTATAGTCAGTGTTGGGAAAATTATATAAGAAATAAAAGACTTACATGATCAAATTATTAGTCATAATATTAACAATTAGTAAGAAAAATCTGTAGTAGAAAAGAGGGCATGAAGCAGAGAGGACAAGGCAAGTTGCAGAAAAATGACAGCATTGGTTTAAAAAAGAAAAAGATAAAAAGGTGACTAACTCTCTGTGAACTAAGTGGGAAAACAAGGGATTGCTTTTTGGTGAGGTGGACAATGAGGTCAGTTCTACAAATGGGAAGAAATGAATGGGAATCTCTTGTGCAGATAGAATGTCGATTCTCTGATCGTGTGAACCACACTGGGAGAAAGGGTTTCCTCCTATTATCCCCTAGGCCACTAATTTGTCTATTTCCAAACATACAAGCTATTTCTGGTTATCTCTTCTTTTGAATCTTTATTTTAGTGACTCATGGTTATACAAAAGTTCATATAGACTCAGTCCTCCACATGTGTTGGTGCTTCTGTACGACAGGGTATAGCACTTCGACTCGGGGAAAAGAGAGGAGAGAAAACATTATATAGTGTAAGAGTGTGTTTACATGGATCAGATCATGTCTGGCAAGATTGATTGGTTAACTGAGCGATTGCCTACTTATTTTAGTTGGGTAAATCTTGACTAGTATTAGCATCATCTAAAAAGGCTTCATAACTTTAAATTTTTCTCTTGTAACTATCTTCTTTTTGCTCTACCTATTTTTTGACTGTACTTCAAAAATATGCACCTTTTAAATTTCATGAGTTCAGGTTTTATTACTGTAAACTCATCATTATCTCTAAAGCTTCGTTTCTAAGAGTCTATTTTATATACTAATGTAGCTCGCTACTCGTACACTATTTATCTAGTATTTGGATTTCACATTTTGCCTAGTTTTTACTCTTAAGCTTCAGCACCATTACATTTCCCAGGCTCCTTCTGACAAGCCTGTGCCTATCCTCTGCATGTCTAGAGAGCCTGGCAGCCATTCCCCTTGGCATTCAGCACTTCATCCACTTACATCTGATAAAATTGTTTGTTCTCATTTTGTATTTGTTTTTCAAGTTTTGATTTCTCATTGCCTTCTTTTTGATTGTTGGATTGAAATATTATCCAACCCTTTTCTTGCTGCCAGTTGGAATTTGCCCACTTTTCCTATTATTTTGATTCCATAACCATGGATCTAGAGAAAAACTAAATCTGAAAATTTTCTCCTTCTTTGACTCATATTCTGACCTGTATTACCAGCTCGTGAATTTAATTCTCCCTTGCTTGGAAATTCTATTTCACATCAGCTGCAATGCTGACATTTCTATGCCCCAGTTCATTAGCCTTGTGTTCCTTAATTTACTAAGGCCTTGGACCTGCCATCATTTCCTTTGTTTCTGTAGTCACTATTCTGAACTTTCCAGCAGTACATCTTTGCTTATCTCTATGATCTTTATATGCAAAGCGTATTTTCATTATTAAAATAATTTTCTAAGGCACAAAATTTTATAGACTAGCTGCTCTCTCTGTTTGTCAACACACAGTTCCACTATTTTTGGATGACCATGCATCCTGTAGAAAACTGATTTCAAAGCCTTCCATTTTGAGCTCCCTTTTGTTCTACCTAGCTCCTTTCAAAATCTCTTTGTCTTTGATGTCTATGGTTCCGTGTACTGTTTATAGGTATGAGCTTCTTTTTAGTTGGAGGTTTCAATTTGATGTGCTTATAGCCGTTAGTTCAAATTTGTCTTTCATCTGTGATATTTTTGAAAAGGTCTCATCATCAGCTCTTCAAACAAAACTTGTTTTGTCTTCTTTAAATCCTTACTTGATGATATTTTTCTCCTGTATCTTCCACATTTTTAAAACCATTTTCTAGAGTCTGTTTTTGTTTTTCTCCTGTGTATTAGTATTAATAAATTCATCTGAGGAAAAACAAATTGTTAATTCTTTTTATAGTTCTACTTAATCTGCTAAGTGTATTCTAGTGTTTTTAGCTCAATAATTCAGATTCAATCTACAAACATTCTATGCAATTCTGCACAGCTATTATGCTGGCTAGCATGGTCAGACCTATATTCAATATTCTTTATGAAACTAAGTATAGAAATGTCTTCTGATAGTGAAGAACATGAGGAGCATATTCCTACTGCTTTTCCTTTAGAGTTCATTGTATTTCTGTCACTTTGTAAATGTTGATTCTTTTCTACATTTCGAAGTTTAAAATCCACTTGATATTTTTTTTCTGCAGAGACAATTCATTTCCATAAACAAATATTAGCAGTAATGCTTGCAATTACACAATGCCTGTGACTGCAAGTCTATTTGAACTATTAAATGATAGAGGCTGTGATATGAACTTCTCGGTTTCAGCATCTTAAATTGTATTATAGTTTCAAAATAGCCATTTGCTTGTCTTTATTGAAAGTGAAAGTGTAGAAACTATGTTCACTTTATCTTTGTTCTCATCCTTGAATTCCTTCCATTTCGGGAAGTGTCTACAAGTGTTTCCAGTGGAGACCCTCCCCCATAAATATTCTAGATTTGAAGTTCTTTACCCACTGCTCAGGGATATTAACAACCAGACCTCCTATTTATCCAAGTCAGCAAAGGTACTCAGTGAAAATGTAGCTGGTTTGACCACTCTCCTACAAATTCACTGAAGTGCATTTTAATATGCATTTTGATGTTCTTAATAGGACTTAGGAAGCATTTCTCATTTGTGTCAATTTGAAAGGCTGTGTAGAATATTCCATTTTTGTATCTGCTTTTGTTAGTCAAGAGGACGTATGACTACAAAACTCCATAAGATCTGTGCATAAATGCACACCTTGAAATCTCAGAACTTGAAAGGCTAAGGACAGTTTAGGCTACTTGAAATCATGTTTAAAATAAGATGGGGATGGTTTCAAGTTGTAGGTTTTAAGTTGCACTTAGACTGTGTGTAAATAGTCAAATGAAAAATTGGTTTCTCCTTTGTGTATAATCCCTCATTGAGCTTGAGTAAAATAACTACTAAAGAGGAATATATAAAAATAATCAGTGATTTGTGGATATTCAAAATATAGATGTTAGACAAATGAAAGGGTTACATTAAAAATAGATTTATTCATTTTATTATATGTGTGAGTGTTTTGTCTGCATAAATATATATGCATCACATGAGTTCTTGGCTACAGATGGTTGTAAACCACCAGGTATGTGCTAAGCATTGAATCCAGGTTCTTTTTAAGAGCAACAAGTGCTCTTAACTTCTGAGCTGCCTCTTCAGATACAAGTGTTGCATGTTCTAAATAACAGAAATAATAAGCTGTCTAATCATAGTAAGAAATAAAGATGGATTTATCTAAAAGTATCTAGATTTTATAAATTAGCTCCAAAACAATTTGTGAATGTAAATATACATGGTGGCAATATATTATACACAATAGATTTGGAGTGTGTAAATAAAGAGTTAAACAGTGGAGAAAACTACAGATAACCTTTAGCCCAGGAGCAGTGTCGATGATTATAAAGGAAAGTTGTTTCTATAGCTTGTACCAAAGGTTTCTGATGGACTTACTTATACACACTTTACTGAAACTCTACCCTCCACCATTACGTGTTACATAGAACACAAGTCATTCATGCAATGCCTTCTAGCAAACCAGGATCCTTCCCCTATGATCTTCCCTTGTTATCTTCAGGTCAGAAACACCTGCTCCTAAGAAGAAGCCTCTTTACATTGTGTCCTTACTGAGTGCATTTTATTGAGTCCACTGATCATCACCTTTTCACTGTGCTGAGAATGTCTTGTAACTTCCGTCTTTGGCTACATTCTCAACCAACTTTTCTTTCTATAATGCATGTAAAGAAAGTAGTTTTTGGAGTAGACTGATGGTTCTGTCCTTTCTTTCTACTTTAATTTTTCCCAATTAGAAAATGAATTCTTTCTTTGATAATTTTGTAACTGTTTTGATCACACACAACTCATCCTTCAATTCTACCCATATCTACCTTCCCCATTTCCCTACCCACCCAAATTTGTGTGTGTGTGTGGGGGGGAATTGTTGTTTTTTAACATCCATCAAGTCTAATTGGTGCTGACTGTATATTATTGGATGTGTGGTCTTCTACTGTAGCATGATCAACTTACCGAAAACTACATTCTTAAAAGAAAATGTTCTCTCTCCATTCTAGCAACTAGCAATTGCTAATAGCTACTTGGCTAAGAGTAATATAAATTAGGATGAAATAAATACTTCTAAAAGACCTCATTATTTAATAAGATAGAAGTAGGAATTAAAAATCTGCCAACAAAAATGTTAAAAAAAACAAATAAAAACCCAGGGCCACATAGATTCAGTTCAGAATTCTACCAGATCTTCAAAGGATAGCATACACCAAAGTTCCTCAAATTATTCTGTAAAATAAAAAATTAAGAACATTTCCAAAATGTTTTTATGAAGAAATATTACTCTGATGCCCAAACCAGACAAAAGCCTATCAAAATAAAAGTACATGTCAATATCTATGGCAAAAATGGACTTTTTTTTTCTCCCTAATGTGTTCTTTTGAATCATTGTTCTGCTTCCAATAGCAGATCCCTTTAATCTTTCAGATTTTGTGACTTTAGAATTCAGTGTTCATGATCATTTTCAGAGCTGGTAATAATGGAGTATGCTTCTTTTTTTCTCCTTGATATCATGTTTGTTTCTCAGGTTGTAACAACACCATGTAACAAACACATACATCTTTTATCATTAAAAACATAGTATTTGGAGAGAAGGATGGCTTCCTTGGTAGGGAAGAGATCGTGATCAACAAGCATTAGGGCCTGGGTCCAAATATCCATTACCAACACAAAATCTTTGCTTGCCTCAAACTCTAGCTTTATAAGCAGAAAGAATCAGATTCCCAAGAGCTACCTGACCACTCAGTTAGCTGAAACTAATAAGCTTCAGTTTCAGTTGGAGTGTTTAAAGGCAGTAAGACAGGGTGAAATAAGAAGACACCCAATGTCCTGTCCTGGACTGCACAGGTACCTGCACACTCAGATGCATGCAACACACACACACACACACATACACACACACACACACATACACACACACACACACACACACTTCTTTCATTTGAGCCAGGCATGGGGGTGCACACCAATAACCCCAGCAGTCTAGAGGTAAAGTCATGAAGATTACTGAAACTTGAAATCATTCTTAGCTATGTATGAGTTTCAGGCCAGCCGGGGCCATCTAGTGAGACCCTGTCTTAAACAAACATACAATGAGAAAACAATAATAAACTCATAGTTTGATACAGAGAAGGAAGATTGAATTTAGTGGGCTGAAATGACAAGAAACAAAAAGCAATGGGAAGGGATAGTGTAAGGGATAAACTACAGTTTGGAAATAAAAGAATTTAGTAGGAAATTTATGAGGGAAATCTGCCAGCATATTGTATCATCAGGACCTGGAGGCAGAAACTTAGAGCACTGAGAAAGATTTGCTAGAATGAAACATTTCAGAGACCCAGAAGTTGGCAGTACTGAGAAGACCAACAATATCACCAGTAAAGTAAAGGATAAATTCAGAGAAGGTTGAGAATATGGGAGTCAAACATAAACAAGTTAGGTGAATACATAGTCACCCTCAAGTTGTATTTATAAAAAAAAAAAATTAAAGTGTTTGCCATTGATTATCTTTCATGTTAAAAATTAATTTTAAAGTAATAAAAAATTAACGTTTTCTAGCAGGGATATAGCCTAAAGCACTTAGTTATTCTCGTGAATGGCTACTTTGAGGATACTATCTGGCATCTTATATTATTTCAAATTTTGACTTTTTGGTACCATCTCTATGTGTTAGTGTTATTTTCTTCACATAAATCACTCAGGGTAGTCTACTAATGGCTTATAAGGATACCTTGTAATTTTGTTTAAAATATTTCCAATTCAGTATGATTTTATAAAGTCTAATAGACTGAGTTGGAAAGCTTCCCCAAATTGCTGCATCCATTACTTCTGTTTAAAAGGCTGCCAGAAGGGACTTTAATTCCAGGATGTTTTTATCTCAGAAAGCTAGTGCATTTGAAACTGAAGGTTCACTCATTATGGCCCAATGAAATCCACCTATGGAAACTCTCTCCATGAAAGGCTCACCTTTAGCATACTAGACATTAATGAGCTCTGCATGTCACTCTTTGGTTCACCCAGGTAGAAGGCTCTACTCTGCAGTCATGATGAAATGTATGGTGAGAAGACAGGAAACATGAAAGAATCTGCAGGTGCTAAAAATGTTAGAGCAAGCGAATAGAACCACTGTTTCATGCTGCAAGGACTTCTTCGGTATATTTATTAAAAATATTTAATACTAATGAAATTATAGATAAAATACTATAAAAATTAACGTAAGTGTTTTCAATGCCCAAAGTAGGGTTTCTTGAGCTGAGTAAATAAGTTACTCATGGTTTTTCTAAGTACCTATTTCAAAGTCATTCTAAATGCTCTGAAGCTACACTTGCTGTTGCAGAGTGTTCACTCAATGCTAGGTGTTAAGAAACACATAAAGATCACACTTTTATGACAGACAGTAGCATATTTTTTAAAAGTGCCTTAAACACAGAAGAGTTAAGAAATATTACTCATCTAAAAATGGCAGAATAAGTGATCAATCAAAGCAATTTTATTTCAGAATGTTTTCTCTCCATTGCAATTTATGCTTTGTTATTTTGAAAACAGATACCAAGTTGTTTTAGTTGAATTTGTTCATTCAAAGAGGACCAGGAATACAAATTGGCCCTATCACACCAGCACCAATGGTGAGAAATGGAAAATCCTCAAGGAAGCATGAAACCATTGGGGCAAAGCATGTAGAAAAAACAAATATTAACAATGAATTTCAAACCAGAATCAACTTGTAATATGTGTGCCACTCTGTGAATATGAATTAATATATTTCTCACACAACAGTGTATATGACTAATGGTAAAGTATAACCTTTGAAATCTAATAAGAATTTAATTGTAATAAACCCATTAAATAAAAAATAGTTCTTAGCTTGGACTTTTTCTGTATGTCACTACTAGCTCAAGAACACTGGCTCAGGATGTCTGGTCTAGTGTTTGGAATGGAAGTCAGTGCTAATGGTCAAATGCATATAACCAGTCCAATTTTTGAGGATGTAGAATGCCATATGAAAATTTTCTATTAGCTTTTATTTCTTAACAAAGGGATCAGAGACTATTTTGCAAGTTCTTTTGACACTGCATAAATAATAAACTTCTGCAAGGAATTCTGGGCAACAACTGCCAATTTTAGATGAGTACCACAAGTGAAAGCAACATGTACTTTTATTTTATTAAAAAAAATCTATTTAAAGAATCAAGAATATCTTGCAGTCTCTTCAACAGCACATGTACGAAACTTGAAATGATACATAGATTAACATGACTCTTGTTCAAGGACAATATGCAAAACCATGAAGCCTTCATATTTTTATATATTATATGATGGAAGCATTTAAATTAAAAATGGTCATGGTGATTCTGTTTAACTCTGTAACAGAGTCTGGTTTTTTTTTTTGTTGTTGTTTTGTTTTTTGGGTTTTTTTTTTATCAATTTGTTACCCAATAGGGAGTCATGATAATCTTTAAAATGATATTGACAACATTAATGGAACTTATTCTTAAACTTTTAACTAGTTGAGGGATGGAGATTGGACATCTGTTGGATATTCTTTGTTCACTTGACACTCTAGAGAAAAGAATGGTGATCACATGGAGCACTTCATTGTAGTAACAGGAAACTACTAATATTTTGGTATTAACGTTCACTACAAGAAGACATCCATTAATGTTTATTCTTAAAAACAAAAGCCTGCCCTACTAAATCATCTGTCATCTGTTCTTTTCTTGGTTTAAGAGGAGTAGGGAAATTCTAATTCAAATAATTGTCAATAAGTTTCTAGGTTCTTTCTAGTGGAATGTAGGAGAAAAATGAAATTGTAGCATTTGTGGTTAGTTTCTTCTATAATAGTATGGTCACACATTTCACATGCCTATATTTAATTCCAACAACAACTTTGTGAAATAGCCTCATGATCTCTCATTTAAATAGGTAAAGAGGCTTCTCTTACGTAAGTGTTGGGAGCATGGCAAGAAGGTCCTTGTACCCATAGATCTCCAGAGAACCAGGAATTTTAAGCACACAGGATTGTCTTTCCAACGGGAAAGGGAAACATAAAGATCCTGTTTTTCTGTCTAGAAAGCTGAGAATTGGGAGTGATAAATAGCCTGATGATTTGTGTTATCTGTTGGGTCAGGCCATATAAAGTTCTTACAACCATGATCAGAGGTGGTTAATAATCTAAGTGACCCCTTATAGCCAGAGGTTCCCTCAAGCTCCCATAATCAGGTCCAGAAGGGGCTAATAGCCAAAATGATCTTTACCCTATCTGTATGACTGATAGATACTAGGCCAGACAGACCCTTATTCCCTTAAGATAGTACAGGTAGCCTATCACTAGAACCAATCTTCTTGGGGAAAAAAAATGGCATGTGCCCTGTAATTATGTTTCCTTGTACACTGGGATTGTGCTAACCAGGAAACTTTTTCTAAGCTATACTGTACTTTGCTAATAAACTACTTAATATCAGGCTTTAGAAGTCTTGATTCAGGTTGATGAAGTCAATCTGAACTGGATGTCCATTCGCAACTCTTCATAATTCGCTTCTCTATCTGACACTTGCAGACAACCCCTCAGGTATGTATGCTCTCAAGCACCTCACACATATTCCAGGTTACAGACTTTAGGTTCAAATACAAAGTAGCAATTTAAAAACCTAAAGCTAAACTATTATAGAGAATAGCATATGCGAATAAGTACATAACCTGGTTCATTGTGATGTCTTCTGGATATTGTATCAAAGGTATGTTCTGTAGAAGAAATAATAAGTTATACTTTATTAAAACTGAAATATCTTCCTTTGTAAAGTCAATGTTAAGAAAAATTAAAGGACCAAGGACAAACTAAGAAGATGCTTTCCAAGAGCTGTATCATGAGGGACAGTTAGCCACAATAGACAAAGAACTATAAAAGCTAATAGAAGACAACTGATTTGATTTTTAAAATGGGTCAGAGGTCCTAGCAAGTACATGAACTGCTACCTTACCAGAGAAGGCAGACAGCTGGACATAAGATACAAATAAAAGGTTTCCTTGACATCAGAGATATGATAGATAACAGTACACACTTGTCTGAAATATAACCGTCTGCAATATAGAACATTGACAACACTCAATACTGGAGAGGGTGTGGAGCCACAGTGAGTATTCCGAATTGCTTTTGAGAAAAAAAAAAAAAAACAAGAACCAATACTGAAGTAATTTGGCATTTTCTTATAAACTAGGTACAGTCTTAGATACTACAACAATCCATAATCATTTATCCAGAAGGAACTATAGTACCTTCATTTGTTACTAAACTAGAAGAAATAAATATCCCTTTCAGTAGGTGAATGTATAAGCTCTTTGGTTCAAGTAGACAAATGAAATATTATTCATTACTAACACAGAAAGAGACACAAGGACATTTAAACAGACTTTACAAAGGGCAAGAGGCCATGCTGAAAAGATACATGTTTACAATTACTCTCCATGCATGGTACTCTGAAAGGGCAAAACCCATGAAGACAATAAAAAGTCTAGCTGCTCCTAAGATATAGGGGATTAAGGAGATGCAGACTGGTGAAACATAGAAGATCTTTAAGTCAATGAAAATGATCGGTGTGATGCCACAGTGGTAGGAGGCTTACTGCTATCAATTTATCCATCTTGTGGAATTTGTAGGATCCAGAGAGATTTTCTAGGGTTGGAAAAGAAAAATCACATGTTCTTCATCATTTAAAGATACTGGTCTCCTATCTGTCATGTGTGCATGTATGTATATAGTACATACCTATTTCTATCTATCTACCCATCAATCTACCATCTATTTCTATCTATGTCTATCTCTATGTAAATAGCTGTAATTGTCGATGTAGTATAATATTCACCAAGGAAACCAAGAAGAGGTAATATTAAACCAGAAGGAATGCTAGAATGCAGGCAAAAGGACATGTGCGCTGTGGAAGAGTATATAAAACTTTATTTTAATGTCTGTCTTTGGTATTTCTTCTAGTATGTAGGTAAATGTAAATGACAGCATAAAGCCCCAAGTCCAGCTCCATGGCTTCAGAATGGCTGCTCTAATCATAGAGAAGTTTACTGAGAAACAAGCACTGTGAGACGGGGCCGAGGTTCACCTGCTTGGCTACCTTAATCTAGATGTGCAGAAGTTTGGTTCGTGACTCCATTACAAGAGTGGTTTTATTTTTAAAAGATAGAAAAATCTTAATACATAAAAAATAGAAGCAAAACAATTAATTTGTTTCTGTTCACAGTAGTCAAAGTTAGACAATCTGTTGCACTTCTGTGCTCCTAAATGAAGTGGTAATTTGATAATAACTTCAATTTGGAAAATGGTGGCCTAAGGAAAATGTAGCTGAAATAACACATTTATTTATTCCTTAAAGTCTGCTGTAACTCACCATTCCATATGTTCACAGGTCTATTTAATATAGAAAATTGATCCTTTTGTAGACAGATGTCATATAAGTCCATACACCCATTATAAAGCACATGAAGACCACAGAGATCATTTACATTTATCTTAGTTGGCACTTGGGAAATAAAGGGAATTTTTCCCATTAAGTCTATAGAAATTGGGAAAAATATTTGAAACCATCAAATTGTTATCGAGAATCTTGGTGCTGGCATTAAAATGTCAAATCTTAAGCCAAAGAGTCTCAAATGTTGTCTCAGCTCAGTGATTAACTAACAGCCAATAGGTACCAGAGGGATGGTAGACACTCTGGGACTTTTTTCTCATTATTTTGCTCATAGCTAATAGCTTTCTTCAGAGTGTCTTTTGTTTATCATTATTGTGTTTTATTTTCTTTGAAGATGAAGGCATCTTTCACACATTTTGTATTTATTTATGAAACTTTCCACAGGAAAAACAAAATAAAACAAGAATATAATGCCAAATGATTCTAATTTAAATGTCAATAAAATTGTGTCATATTATGGTTACCACATGCTGTTAGTATTAATGTGTTCTTTTCCCTATTCTAACCAAGATAAAAACAGAATAAAAAAATCTCTCAGGTACTACTCATATATAGGAGATGACTAATTATACTGCAAAAAGGATCCTTTGTTACAATTTAAGAAAAACATCTACCTTAGCAAGCATGGTGCCGAATGGATTTGTATGAAAGAGAAAATTATGAGTAGCAATTTAGATAGCTGTGTGTTGAGCAGTTGCTACTTGGTGGACTCTAAATAACCTTAAACGATCAACAAGTCTACCAAAGACAACAGACATTATTACTAAATCTCACCTAAGAGCAAGGACCAAAGAAGAAAATCACTCTTTAGTGTGTTATAAATGCATTGCTCTTGAAGTCTGTGGTGCTGCAGCTTCAGCTTTTAAGAGCCACTGGTGACAGGAGAACTGCTGCCCCATGGCCTCTGAGAAAACATAGATGCCACCCGTGAAAACACTAGGAACAGTGATAAGTTTTCTATTAAATGTGAAAATATCTCTTAAAGAACGGCTTGGAGGCAAGGTTTTATATATATATAAAGAGAGAGAGAGAGAGAGAGAGAGAGAGAGAGTATTTGAGGAATGATATGTTTGTTTTACATACAAAATTTGCAAGATAATTCCATAGACTTTCTGTATATAAAATGTATTGATCATATGTATCAACATACGAGTCAGCATTCATCAATGTCTCTTTGTGAAAATATATGCATCTCAAATTTGTGAAACTTTTGACCACGTCTGATTTTTAAAGAACCTTAATTTATTACAAATATAGCACATACATATGTCCATAAACAAATATGTATTGAGACCCTAGAGTACCGTGCGTGGCATTTTTTCCTACCCATTAAGAAAATACTTGATTCTGAACAGTATATATATTCTGATAGGTCTAACTAATCACAGTATTGATTGCAAACAATTTGAAAGATAAGAATATATATGCTTAAAATTTTAACACTATTGTAAATTAGAATTATAGGCATTGTAGGAAATAGTAGACAGTTAATCTTCTCACAGTTTATGGTCTAGCATAGGAGGATTAGGCATGATTACAAGAACATTTAAACACTAAACTTGAGATGCTTTATGGCATTTCTGGAAGGTAAGTGAAGGTTAAGATAGGCATGATAGAGTAGTCCTGCTCAGATTTAACTGGAATAGAATGTTAGTGTGAGAATATTAGTGACCACAGTTTCTTATAACCTAGCTGAATGAAAAACAGAAGTAAAAACGAATGGACATGACAGCTTCTACATATGGTGAAGGAGAAAGTTTATTATAGATATGTGGGAGAGCATATCCAGAGGCAGAGACATCTGGGAGAGTCCAGAGTAGACATGACCAGACTGAGTTGACTTGGGTGGTGGGAGAGACACCTAGGTGCAGCAGCCAAAAGAGCAAGGGTACACAAGGATCAGATAACTAAAGTGGCTGGAGTGTATAGGGAAATTCATTCTAGCCCCTTGGGCTGGAGATTTCAGGACAAGGCAGGGTACACTAGCCAGAAGAACTCTGGAATAGGTAGGGTCTGAAGGATGCTTGGAGAACCTGGTGGCCAGGTTCATTTTGATAAGCAGGCACCTCAGCCACTCATCCCAGGGTTTTTAGAGGCTTTTAAGAAAGTATTCGATTAGTGAGATAGCATGGTGAATTTATAACATTCCTTCTTACAATAACCAAATGCCTGGCAAGAAACAAGTTACAGAATGAAAAATGCTGTGGTAGTTGGAAAGAAATGTGCAAAACGATTAACGTGTGTGTGTGTGTGTGTGTGTGTGTGAAGTGGGGGCATAGGGTGTGGGATGTTTATCATCAAATTGTAACACAGGAAGAATGTAGGAAAGAGTTTTTGTGTTGGTGTTCTTTGTCTCATTAATAAAATAATTTTGAAATGGACTCAAAAGGAAGCTCACAGTTTCTGTTTTAATAACATTTGAGAGAAAAACAGTAAGGGCAGGTTGGGAAGTCAGAGATGATCCTGGTGGGTGGCTAAGGAAGAAAGTGAAAGAGGAAGACAGCTGTGTATATGGGTTGGTCCAAGGAAGCATGGAGGAGGCCACTTTTTTCTCCTGGTTGCCAAGTCCTGAAATAATCACACAGAAACTGTATTCATAAGATCACTGCCTGGCTCATTAGCTCTAGCTTCTTATTGACTAACTATTACATACTAATTTTACCCATTTCTATTAATCTGTATATCACCACGAGGTTGTGGCCTACCAGCAAAGTTTCAGCATATCTACCTCCGGCCGTGAATCCATGGTGTCTCTCTGACTCTTTCCTTTTCCCAGCATTCAGTTCTGTCTTCCCTGCCTACCTAAGTTCTGCCCTATCAACAGGTCAAGGCAGTTTCTTTACTCAAAAACCAGAGAAACAACACACAGACAGAAGGACCTCCTACACCAGTGGATTGATTAACTGATGGAGTTTGGCAAGATGCTGTATGCTCTAAGGCATGGAAGTCTTCAGAGAAAGGGTGGGAAAACTCAGATGGTCAAACAAGCATGCAGAGCAAGAAGAAATAGGTGAAGCAAAACCCAGCAGGCTCAGCAGTGCGGCGTGGGGGAAGAGAGGCTGAGAAGGCTGAGTGCTCCTGAAGGTGAATTGGCTTTTTGGGCCAGGTGATTGACAGGCCCAGTGAGATAAACTCATATTTGGAAGAGAGTAGTATAACTTTTATATGAGAAGAAAATAGTATGTAATGGTCTCTATCCAGGGACAGAGGTAGAACTCATATCTACATTCCTAAAATGGGGATCAGAAAGTGATTTGCCTTAAAACCAAGTCCTGCTATTTGCACCTTTTTATATGGTAGTTTCAATTTTAAGCAGGAGCTGTTGTATTTAGCAGAGCAAAGTGAGGGGTGGAAGGTCCACAGTCATCCTGAAGGACGGGGTCCATTTCTAATGACCTCCAAGGCTAATAATCAGAACTAGCTTCATAGCAGCATGTATATGAATGAAATAATAGAGATAGTAAGGCAGAAACCATGTAGGCAAGAGTGATAGATTATAAACACCCAAACAATGCAAAATATCTTAAGTCAATAACATGTAATACACCGAAAATCAAATTTGTATATCAATCATTTCTTTCAAAACCATCTAAACATAAAATTCTCATTTTATGTATGTCAGGTTTTCATTCAATATGTATACTTTATTCTCCAGATGTTATATATAAAATATAATACTTTAATGGGGCAAGACAGTCCTGCAGTTCCTCCATCTTGTGTCTTGCTGAGGCCATTTCAGGTTTAACTAGAATTTGATCTTTTTGACAGAGAATCCCATGGAAAATTACTCAACTTTCTTTTACAAACCTGAGGTCAAGATGCCCCAGATAACATAACTTCTGTTAAACTGACTGCTTGTGCAAACTGCAGTCCGCAGCTGCAGAGCAGAATACCAGGCAGTCAATTCTTTTTCTTTTCTTTTCTTTTCCCCCTATTTTTTGCTTTTAAAAGTTTCTTGCTCTAAACTCTAGGCACTACACTTGGCTTTTGAAAACCTGAGTGTAGCCCAACAAACTGGAATGAAAACCTTCAACTGTCATAAACTGTCTGAGTCATCATATATTTGGGCTCCCTAGTAAAATCAAGTTACTGAATCATGTAAATGCTGATATATAAACTGCAAATAGAATTACCATGGACTCTTTCTTTTAAAACTTACACAGGTTCCCTAAATTATTTAGCTGCTGTACATTTTGAAATATTTATAAACTGGCCTATTAATTTATATGTTTTTTAAAGCTAAAAATCCATTAATTTAAATAGGAGTCTAAAATATTTTTAAAGTAAAATATAGCATAAGTCTGTGAAAATTTATAGAAAGATACTTTCAGGCAACATTATGAGAAAAAATCTACAAGGGTATGGAATACTCTGATTTAGTTTTTATCAATTTAAATATGAGAAATCTATTATTTACTATTTATTAGATTTTCTTTAAAATAATTATATTTTTCTGATGAGTGTATTTTACAATATGGTTTTGTAATTTTTTTATTTCTAAATAACATGACTTATATCTTATACTTTAGACATTTGAAATAAACAGAATCTCCAGATGTTTTTCAATGTCAACATATTTAAAAATGAATATCTTTAAGTTTAATCAAAAGACTCCTGAAAACCTGTATAAAGTGGACACATCTTAGCTGGTGTGATATTATACACCTTTAATCCTAGCACTCAGGAATCAGACATAGATAGGAGGATCTCTATGAGTTGAGGCCAGCCTGGTCTAAATATCAAGTACCGGACTTCACAAGACTGGATGGTGAGACTCTATCTAAATAAAATCCACGCAAAACATAGAAACTGGGCATGTCTAAAATAGCAGGTTTAGAGATTTGTCTTTGGGCTCTGCAGGAATGAACTGCAGAGTCCCTTTGGTTTAGGCCAGTTTTTCAGTGATACCAGTATGGTGCCAGTTTCAAGATATTCAGGCTTGGGGAAGTACATGCTGAAAGAGAAAAATGTGAGTTTAACTACAGTTACCATTATAGCTCTTATTTTTATCATTCAGCAAGGGAGATGAGAATTTCTGCTAATTATTTTCATCCAACAAATTGTTCTCGTCAACACACCTACTAAGATGCTCAATAAAAGGAATCTGAATATTAACTTATTTACGAGTATAGATTTAATATAATTGTTGATATTGTTAAGTGTAAACTTGATGTTACAGTATTTAGTAATGGGAATAGACTGTTCTAACAAGTTTGTCAGTATGTTTCACATGATTCCACTGGATGTATCCAAGGAGAACTCCACACTTCAATCCCTATAAAGATCAGCACCTATAGCCTCAGTCTTGCTTCTGTACATGTGTTTCAAACACACCAAACTATACACAGAGTCTTATTTTTTCACACAAATAACTGACACTAATTTCTAATTGTGTATTTGTTATAGAATAGTCATCAATTATTATCTCCAGGAAATAATTGTTCTACTTCTATTTTTAATGAGTTTCTATTAAACATTGATTTATTGTTTCCTTATATTTTTCTAAAGAAAATCTTCCAAAAAATGCCTTTGATTTTGGTGTCAGATTAACATAGGGACAGGGATGCAGAAAAGCTATGAGTACATTGCAGGGCATTTCTTTGCTTAGATTGGCTTTGCTTAAATATATGCTTTATGTTTTTTTAAGAATACTGAGAAAAAGTATTCTTCCCCAGCCCACAGATACATAAATATTAATCAAAACACACAGAACACAAATGAAATCAGAATATAAACACTTGCAATTGCCAACTCTGAAAGAACTAGAAATAACTTTCATGCTGTAATTTTGTTATCATAAATACAATTTTTATACATAGCCCCACTTTCCATTTTTCCTTGTTGTCATGCATCTAATTATCCTAACACTGACAAAACTTTAAGTCAAAACTAAGAAAAGTAATTCTAAGGTATAATTAATCCTGAAGTCTCTGAATAGGTATTTGCCAAATGTACCATAAAGTATTATTTTAAGTGGAGCTTATTTTATCAATTTTGATCAATCTGCTTTATTTTCATATTCATTTTATCTTTTTTATGGCTTTTGGGAATTATAGCTCAACTCAGAAGAAAAGAACATATCTATAGTCAGGTATCTTGAAGTCTCAGCCCGGTTCCCAAGATAATAGGAATAATAGAGCCCAGCTTCTTAAACTGTGGGTCAAGAACCCATATAGGGTCATGAAATATTTGACAACAGTAATATAATACAATCAAAATTTAATTCCAAATCAAACATGCAATGGATCTGCAGCAGTTTTATTAGTATTCACCTGTGGCTTCACTATAATCTTGGTTCTCAATACCCAAGTGCATGTTCCACCTCCAGCCACCCACGTGGAGCTAACAAATCTTGCCTACAGTATTTCATCCCCCTTTAGAATTTTTGTATGCTATGAACTGTGATGTTTTCACAGTACATGCCAAGTCTTCATCTCTTACAGAAATATACAGGCTAGCTATGAAAAATAAAGTTTACTAATGTTTTTAAACATCATTCCCCAACAAGTAACCATTTGATTATACTGTGTTAAATGCTAGATTTTAAAAATTGCTGTCAGAGTTGCTGACTTTTCATTTTAAAAATTGTCAAATCAATTTTGTTTGATGATCACATTATGATTAATAAAAAGGTTACTAAATATATGCCTGCCCTTTTATGCTACATTTATGAGCAAATCAACAATCTTAACATTAAAACATTAATGATTATAATGTGTCTACCAGCCCTGGAAAACATGGAAGACTTTCTTTGCCCTAGCGTGTCAAATATTCATACATGATGAAATTCTTGCAAACATAAACAACTTTATACAGTTTATTAGTATGGAAGTCTGCTTTGATTATTGATGAGTAATAAAATACATGTGTGTAAATGAATTGTTTTAAAACAAATTTCTCTATGATTTATTAACTGTAAATCTTTCATGTGTTACTCTTTTATATGTTGGTATAAATGACAATGTGCAAAATTTTCTTGAGTGAAAAAGGATCACAAATGGAAAACGTTTCAAAGATTTTGGATTAGATAACAGGAAACAAGGCAGAAACTCAATCCCCTTGTAGATATTTGGGAAATTTTATATATAGGCATTCCTTGTCTTTATCAATGAGTTATTTTCTTTTTTTATCAAAGACTAGACAGAGTTTCATATAGCTCAATGTAGCCTATGATTTAATATGTAGCTCAGAGCTCAGGTTGTCTTGAACTTTGAGTCTTTCCGATTTTCTTCTTAGGAGCTAGAAACACAGTTTTGTGCGACCAAGCTTGGCTTTATTCAATGAAACTTTATAAATATTAATGAAAGAATATGTCAAAGTGAAATAAAGGAGTATTTTCTCAACACAGTATATATAAATATATATTCAACATTACTTTCTATTTATTATTTATTTTTTGACAAATCTAGTACATAACATTTACTATATGTTTCTTTAAGGATTTTTTTTAGAAGAATTGGACTGAGTGAAGAGTTTTGCACTTATATGAATTCAATCATTATTTCATGCTTAAATTCCTTACTCAAGTTAGACTCCAGTTAAAATGTTGAGATGTTATGTTACACTTGAGATGTAAATTTGGGAGAAATGTAGGTTTCCTTGGTGGTTCATTTCTCCCTTAGTTGAATGTACTGAAAACTCGGAATTATGCAAAATATATATATATAATATATATTACAAAATATATAATTATATATATATAATTTACAATGAACATGTCATCTTTCTTGACAACTGTTTTGTGGGGCTAAAAGAGTTGAACATCAGTGATTTATGAGACGTGATAAGATATATTGTTCAAGGAAATAACAGAGGTGAATAGACCTTACCTAATTTCCATCATCAGGCACTCTGTGGAAAGGTTCTGTATATTTAACACAAGACATCAATAGCTCATTCTGCTGCACCAAGATGACTGCTATTTTCCTTACTGAGAGTCAGCATCAGCTATTGGTAATTGGGAAATATCTTTATAAGGAATACAAGACTATAAGACAAGCCTTTTTATTTTCTCAGGTAATTTGTGAAAAGACAACTATCATTAGCACTATCATTGTCTACTAAAAAGTGTCACTGTATTTTGTTGTATTTTGAAGCCTGGAGAGATTTGCTTAAGAATTAGATTCCAAGTGAGTAACAATGCACTCCATCTCTCACTAACCTCTTTTTTTGCTTATGGTATTGGCACTTGGCACAGACACAAAATAGCAGATGGCTCAAAGATATCAATTGTTCTCCATTCAAGAAGAATGTCACATACAGAACTCAATTATGCACAAATGGCTACAGAAGCCTTTTGTACAATAAGTTTTAGGAGGTACCTGCACATCTGTGTCTTCTTGTTTGTATTCACAAAGCCTCCACAGGGTTTCTACCTGAAGTTGAGCTACTCCACTTAATTATAAAGCAATGGGGTGCTTCGTGCAATGCTGCTAGTCACATAAAACCAGAAAACGATATTGAAGGGAAAGAGCCTGTGAATCTTCCCGCACAAGATTCCAGACTATCCTAACCATCTTCCTTGAATATGTTAACTCTCCTTTAAAATACTTAGATTTGTTTTTGCATTCTCACATATAGATTGATTAAGTTCATTATTAAGATTCGAGCATGTGGATCCGTGGTAGAGGGTTGTGCGGTTAGCTTGGGCAAAACTTGATTTCAGTCCTCCACGTTGTAAATAAAACATCAAGTTTTCTTAATGGTAATAATCTTCTATAAGCTACTAATGGATTTTCAAAACATCCATTTCCTAAGGATTTAAAGTTTCCACACAAGTCATCTACAGAAAAGGTAGCAGTAGATGTCCAGCATGCTACTTTTATCTTTCATAGTGCACTCCTCAGGCATCTCAAAACACATGTGCTAATCTGTTTTCTTGTAAAGGATAAATCTATTCCTGAAATCAGTAGAAGAAAGCAATACAATCTATACTTCCTAGCATAATATGTCAAATGAGTTTGATTTTTCTATTGATAATAACCTAGAAAGCCTGGTTAGCGAACTTATTGATTATTAGATTCATTCTAGGAAATGAACATTAGGGGTTATTAATAGAAACTTTTCCCATTACCCAATGGGGTCCTTGCTTGATTTAATGATTTAGAATAATTAAAATGATTCTAAAAGTTGTGTCAGTCATGTATGTGTGAATATACTGAAGTGTGCATGTACATATATACATGTGTATATGCCTGCTTACTGTTGCAGTTCATGATAGTGAAACACTAAGATAAGGAAGATACCTGACAGAAAATAAGCATATTTTGGTTCAAGAAACTTATTTATCTTTATTTTTAAATGACAGTTCTTTCGTGTAAATGATTAATGTACTTCCTAAAGTACTATGGGTTTAGTCTTTGGGAAAAGACTAGTGGAAAAAAATAAGGGTAGGATTTCATTACTACGTTTTAGGGAGTTAGTCCCTTTGGTTTTCACTAGAACACCCACACTCACATACATACACACACACACATACACGCAATCACATATACATACACACAACTATACACATACTTGGCACATACAATATATACTTACACACAAATAAACATACATATATGCATACATATATGTATGCATACATATATGCATCTACATACATAAATATATACAGACAGACACACATACAGAATGACTTAGCTGCCATGATGTTACTGAGAATTTAACATAACTACCCAAAGGTACAAATTTCATTCTCAATGCTTTCTTCATGACATCCACAGGAGCTACTCCTTGCTATATACTGTGGAGAAACTGAAGAATTTTTCTCTACACCATTCAGGAAGAAATAAGGCCTTGTTTTGTGTTCAAGACAAGAAATACAGGAGCATGGCTATCCCTTTATTAACAAACTCAAGGAAATTTCTCTCAGTGATCTGAAAACAAAACAATTTGCAGAAAAAAACTGGCACATCTGATGGGTTTCCCATAAATTTCTGAACATGCACAATGCACACAGAAAGTTTGGAGCAACACTTCTGCAAAATAGAGGCAAATTAGTGGCAATGGAAGTGTCTAACTTGCTACAATGTAATAGGCAACTTATCCTGGACTCAGTCAATCAAACCATATGAACACATAGAAAACATCTTCCTTGTTAACAGAACATCATTTCTACTAAGATATGAGAAACACATTTGACAAATGAGGGGTGATTCACCACTCCAGGTTGCATGTGTATGTTACAAGTGACCACCAAAGTACACTGTAGTTAAGATACAGATTATAGCACAGAACAGTGAGAAGAAAGGCCAATAACATTAATGAATTTAAAATTATTAGTAATACAAGCAGGTGTGACAGAGTAGATCTTTAAATCCAGCACTCAGGAAGCAGTGAAAGGCAGATCTCTGTAAGTCCAAGGCTACCTTGGTTTACATAGCAAGTTCCAGGTTAGACCCTGTTCCAGAAACACAAACAAAAGCAGAAAGAAAAAGAGAGAAAGAAATAATAAAAGAAAGGAAGGAAGAACAGAAGGAAGGATGGATGGAAAGAAGTATGGAAGAAAGAAAGGAAGAAGAGAGAGGAAGAGAGAGAGAGAGAACTGTTGCAAATTTAGAAGTCAGGATGCAAAGTGGAGATCATAACTGAGAAAGAATTAAAACAGGGAGCAGTAGGTAGTAACTGGGAATATGAGATTTATTCTGGGGCTTTCTAGGTGCTGAACATACGCTATGGAGATGGAGATGAAAAAGAAAGAATTCTGAAACAAAAAGTAAAATTCTACACCCTGAGTGTAGAAAGGGGCTTCTTAAAGATTGGTTTAGCATTCCTACAACTCTCAGGAAGAATTCTTCTGAGTTTAAGCTGCTCAGAACTTCAGAGAAAAGCAAAATTCTGACCACACCATATAATAGAAAAGGATAAAGGGATTGTCCAGTTTAAAATAGAAGTGGTGGGTTTGACAGACACAAATAAAGATGGTTCATGTTTGGTAAAACTTAGATTTGAAGGAAAAATGTGAAAATTCTTAAAGTTAAAAATAAGAATTATGAAAATAAGCACTGAAGTGATGCAAGCCGAGAGTCTCAGGTACTTGTTCATTCCAACGCTTGCAAACCTGTGTTTGTCTAAATATTTGTTCCCTCTTCATCTCTTTTCCTCTAAATTCCTAGATCCCTAAGATTAAAGCGAAAGCAGGGATACAGTGAGGATCAATCAGAGGGGTCCCTCATTGTGAGCTCTCCACCATGCCAAACACCAACACTCCTGACTCGTTACCTCAGTTTCTCCATGCCTACTCATCTTGCACCAGCTTTCTGCCCTGAACATGTTTCTCTCCTTTTATTCTGATTCTTTCATTCAAAATCCTCATCTTTTAATCCCTCAATTCAAATATAATTTCTGTATGAGAACAGTATTACTGTATGGAGAAAAGCAAAAATATAAACAAGTCCAAATATGTATAAAATAGTAACCTGTTATGTTTTGAACATGTTATAAGTAAAATTATTTATTCCATTATAAAATGCCTATTACTAACTTATGAACTTTGGTATCAGTAATACTAAATTTCTTCCAATAGGGAGAATTGGGCTGATGGCACTCATTCTATCTCCTCATAAAGCTGAGTCAGGGGACCACCAAGTTAAAGGACTGACTGAGCTACTGGAGGTAAGTTTAAGGCCTATCAGGCAAGTTAATTAGGTCTTATCTCAAAATAATAAGTAAACCCATATATATATATATATATATATATATATATATATATACATACATATATATATGCATATACATATATGTTTCTAAATAAACCTGCTTCCTCCATATAATGTTATTCATATGTATGTTTTCCAAGCTGACCTGTTGATACTGAGTCACCTATTGGTGTGTCCTTGCCTAGAGAAGGCTCATCCGCCTACACTCAACATGCCATAGTTGCCTGGAGTTCTTTGTGTAGTATGCTGGGCTACATGGCAGTGCACAACTTGTTATCTTCCTCCCGGAATGCATGAGGGGGATGTGTTAACAGCCTGGTAATTTATGCCCTTGTTTCCAAAAGTACACTGAATCCCCCACCCCACCCTGGCTCCCACTGCCAGACCCTTATTGCAAGCCTATCAATCTGTCTTGATCTTAGTAAGTGATAATCTGCCGCAAATGCATCTTTTTCATGTGGACATAATTAGGTGATGCTAGAACAATGATGATAGAAACAAAATACATCAGCTTGAGTCATCTGTTGTCAAAAGCTATTCAAAACACGCCCAGCTAACTCTTAAAGGTGGCAGCATCTTGGGGAGACAAACTCGCAGAAACTAAGAGACTTGTGACAGAGACTCCCAATACATTATTTATTACAAACATTGTAGAGTGCTCAGCATCTGAAGAAAAATTAGATGTCAGCAGACCAGCAGCTCAGCAGAAATGGCATTCCCACTGCTCATTTGCAACCACATTGTTTACTCATGTTAGTAAATGGAAGTTGAAGCTCCAGATTTCATACAAAGAGTAAAACCACTTGTTTCTCAATCAGGACAGACTAATATATCAGTGTTCATATTAGTATGCTATTACTAAGAGCAGTTAAATTGACTTCTTATTAGCTATGTGTTTCACATATATGATCTTAACTTCCCTTACACTTCAATTTCCACATTTGTAAAACAAAGATGATAATAGTGTTTAAATCACAGGTTTGATCTGAAAGAAATTATATAAATTCAATGTATCTTACCCTAAGTTGTAAATGCCCAACCTAGCACCAACCCCTGTGAGACTTCTCAGCTATAGAATAAACCCACAGAATAAGGAACATTTCCAGGCTTGTTTATTTTGGTAATTAAAATACTAATTTTATTAAATTATTAGACAAATGATTTTATAGTAATGTTTGTTTTGAAATACTGCAGGCATAATTCTTCTCTTGAGAATTAATGAAATGTTTTAACAAACAAAAGTGTTGAAAAACAACAGAACAGATGCAGAGATATGATGAAAACAAACCAGTTGATGACTATCTCAAAAGAAGGTAACTTCTGTTTATTTTTGAGGTTATGGTAATACATGAAATCTTGTTGCAAACAATGACTTTGCTTTTGCAGTTAAAACATATCATTTGGCTGGGCGGTGGTGGTGCATGACTTTAATCACAGCACTCGGGAGGCAGAGGCAGGCAGATCTCTGGGAGTTCAAGACCAGTCTTGTCTACAAGAGTTAATTGCAGGATAGGCTCCAAAGCTGCAGAGAAACCCTGTCTCAAAAAACTAATATATATATATTATAATAAATATATAATAAAATAAAATAAAATATATAATAAAATATATATTATATATTTATATATATAATATATAATAATATAATAATAATTATATATATATATAATTTATATATAATATATATAATATATTATATTATTATATATTATATATATAATTTAAAAAACTAAACAGTAAAACAATAAAACAAACAGTAAAGATCTTGGGTGGTAGATATAGCTGAAAAATAAAATGCACATTTCATTGGGAAAATACCTCAAACTGTTGTAAACATAGTTGTAGGTGGCTATACACTTAACCCTCTAATCACTAAGGACAGTATAAACCTATAGCTTCTATGTTATAAGCATTTTGTAGATATGGAGTTACAGGTGTGTGCATCTGCATACATTCATATACAGTCTAAAGAATAAAAGAGATTGACAGTCTTTTTCACAAAGGATTATGACTAGAAATCTAAGAGCATGCTTTGATTTTATATTTACGTTCTGTGACGTTTTTTCTAGTTACCATCGGGTATTTTAATATGGAATAAGCAGTGTTGATTTTTTAGTTTGTCTTGTTAGGGTCACATAGCCAGCTTGTCTTATTACTATGAATGTGCTTCTTATTGTTTTTGTATTTCTATCTAAATTCCAGTGGAAATGTCACAGACATCAATAAGAACACCAGGAAGTGGCATCATAGTAGCAAAATTATCCTCTACTCCAGAAAGGTCATCTCCCGGGGATTATTTAAATCCTTGATGAAATGTAAATAAAAATTTTTGGTAGCTATTTTCAAAGAGAAAGGTAGTTATATGATCATCTGAGTATTTGGAAAACATTTTCTTTCTTCTTACATTTGTCAGATGTCACTTGGGAAACTATTTCAGATATTCCTCATGCCCCTTCCCCTTTTGTCATTTATGTATTAATACTCAAATTAATAAACTTGCATATATGTGTCTTCATAGTAAATTGTTATTTCGATACATAATAAATATATATATGGAAGCAATATCTTTTCACTTAATGATAATCTGAAAATATTTTAAATCATTCGGTTTCCACTGACAGTTTTTTCCCTAGACTTGAATGTCACTGAGGAAAAGCTCTTAAACCGCAACAATGTCCACTGAAACTAAAATGTAGCCAGGCGGTGGTGTCACACGCCTTTAATCTCAGCACTCAGGAGGCAGAGGCAGGTGCATCGTTGTGAGTTCGAGGCCAGCCTAGTCTACAAGATCTAGTTCCAGAAAAGTCTCCAAAGCTACAGAGAATACCAGTCTCAAAAAACCAAAAAAAAAAAAAAAAGAAAAAGAAAAAGAAAAAAACCTAAAATGTAATATTTTGTCACAGTTTCCTTAGAGGACCAGAATAGATAATGAAAAAGTTAAATTATAAACTTTTAAGATTGAAATAAACTGTTAAGAACCTGTGGTCCTTTAATGCACTGCAATGTTGAAGTCTGTCTGAAGAAGACTTCTTGGATCACATCCAAAGTTAAGAAACAAAAAGAGGGGGCTGGAGAGGTGGCTCAGAGGTTAAGAGCACTGACTGTTCTTCCAGAGGTCCTGAGTTCAATTTCCAGCAACCACATGGTGGCTCACAACCATCTATAATAAGATCTAGTGCCCTCTACTGGCCTATAGGTTATATGTAGACAGAATACTATATACATAATAAATAAATCTTAAAAAAAAAAAAAAAGAAACAAGAAGAGCCTTGTGTATAGGTTAGGTCTTCATCATGGTCTCAGAAAATGTAACTGTGTAATCTCTGTAGGAGAACATCTTTTTCTAATCCATTTAATGATTTGGTGAGAAAAGATAGACCAAATTATAACTATTTTTGTTACAATATGAAAACGAACATTCATTAGCACTAGCTGAGTATCTTAAAGGCTATTGGCTGAAGGAGCAGAAGGAGCTCCCGCAGCACCTCCCCTTTTGGTTAAGTAAGAGAGTTCTAAACCTACTACAAAATTATATACAGTAAAAACTAATATCCTATTCTAGCTAGCTTAATTCTTGTATAATAAATAACTTGGCCAAGTCATGAGAGGAAAGTAACTACATTTATCTAGTCTTCAACCCCATCAAAGAACTGAGAAGAGAAATAACGTTACCTGAGTAATTAGGAAGTGCAACTTCCAAAA
>JAQHUG010000070.1:7289587-7310521 GCA_028555095.1 Dicrostonyx torquatus | reverse complement strand
TAGAACTAATGGGTGAGGCAGTATTTCAATGAATACAGTTTCTGTGTAATTATTTCAGGGATTAAGCTAGCCAGGTGGGACGTAACAAGGGGTTTGCTCTCTTTGGCACTGGGAGCCAGGTGGCAGGCTGCAGCCAGCCTGCTCCCCCTCATTACTACAGGTGAGAAAAGCTAGACCTAACTGTAACTTTTTTTTGTTACAATATGAAAGAGAACATCCATTAGCACTAGATGAGGGACACACCATGGTGATGAAATTGCTTCCAGTGACAGAGCTTAGAAATCTTCACATAATTCAAATTGTTGAAGGGAGCACAAGCAAGACAAGGGAAGGAGAAGGATGTTCCATTGCAAAGCAATCTTGGAATTTGTGATTTAGAACTGACAGATGTTATTAAAATATCTACTATGAGATTAAAACTATTTTATTCAAAAGGAAAAAGGTATAAATAGAAGTCTAGTAAAATTATCTGAAGTAGTTCATGCATATTCCTTTTAAAAATAGCTGGATGATAGTTTTTAACTCTTGCAAGTGTAGAGGGTACAATTACTAAAATACTTTTTATTATAATAAAATGCTACTGAAATGTAGCTAGCAATTTACACATTGTAATAGTAGCAGTTACTTTCCAACTTTGCATTATGCAAACTTTCATATGTGGAGTATTTTTCATTCTTGAAAAGAAAATGCTGTTATACTTTCTGAGCATTGATTGGTGCATTTTTTACTGAAGTTGTATTGTAGCCTCAATGCTCCACTGGTAAAACTCAGGACATAGCAAAAGCTCCTATTTATTGAGTTTAGCAACATCAGTTGTTTTACCTATGATATGTTAGGAAGTTAAATTTTGAGCTCAACTTTACAAACTTCAATCAGAGACAAAAATAGCTTTCATAACATTCTTGGCAATTGAAGAGACCCACATGAAGCTGATTAATAGCACAGTGATAGGCCTTCCTAAATCTAATCACTTACATGTCATTTAATATTGTCAAGGTGAAATGAATGTGAAAACATCTGCCCAAAGTTGTAAAACTTTATAGACTTTTCCTTTGTCATGTATAATTATTTTCTTGAGAGTTTCCTTTATCTTTTAAGTTCATTATAAATACTCATGCAAAAATAAAACAGCTCACATATTAACAAAAAATGTCATCCTATACACTAGGGATGAAGCTACAATGAAAAAAGATGTCAGTGGGTTATAAAAACAGGTGAAGATGGTTTATTACCATAACACTACAATGATTGATACACTAATTTTCTATTACAGAATTATTTAATAAACTTGGCATATCCCTGCTTATACACCAAAAATGGGAATCATAAAAAACAAATAGAAGATATCAACATTTTCTATCTACATTTGAAAAGCAACACGTCCCTTCATTATTTTTCTTTGATCCTCAATACATGATACTGAATAACTGATTGAAAATCTTGTACATTTAGATCACTGATAGTAAAACAGTATATAAGCTTACATAATTCCTGTTTTCGCTTACCCCTTCCCCCAATCCCGAAAGGGAGGGGGGTAGAAGGGAGAAAGGAAGAACCTGGGAGAGCCTGGGGTTGTGAGAGGGTAGAGATGGAGGAAGGGTGGATATTGGAGAAGGGAATAAGATATCTACATTAACGGGAGTCATTTTAAGATTTGCAAGAGACTTGTCTCTGGAGGGGATCCCAGGTATTCACAGGGAAGTCCCAGCTAGGTACTTGGGCAGCAGAGGAGTGGGTGCCTGAACTGAACTTGTCCCATAGTTACTTTGTTGAATATCTCAATTGTCACCGTAGAAATTTTGCATGATGGATGGAGATAGAACCAGAGACCCACATTCACACCAGAGCAAGGGATCTTGCTACCAAGGTCCAGTGGAAGAGCAAAGGAGAAGATGAGCAAGGATGTCAGGATCGTGAGGGACTGGCCTATCAACAGAGACAGTGGGCTTGATCTTTTGGGAGCTCATCAAATCCAGTTGGACCAGGACTGAATGAGCATATGACTTAACCAGACTCTCTGAATGTGACTGCCAATGGGGACTGACTGAGAAGGCAATGATAATGGCACTGGGACCTATCTCTTCTGCATGTATTGGGTTTTTGGGAACTTATTCTATATGGATGCACATCTTCTTAGACCGAGTTGGAGGGGGGAGGGCCTTGGGCTTCCCATAGGGCAGGGTATCCTGCCCCATCCTTAAGGAAGCAGGGGGAGGGCGGTGGGGTAGTGGGGGAGCGGGAGGGCCGGGAACAAGGGAGTAAATGTAAATTTTTCTTTTAACAATAAAAAAAAAATTCCTGTTTTGTAACCATGACATCTTATATTAGAATCCTTTTAACTGTCATTTCTATTCAATTCTTTATATCTTTTTATCTTTCTGCTTTAAAAATCTGTCTGAAGATGAACTAGCTTTACTCAAGAGAGGTCTCATCTCTGTTCTAAGCCTCTGGGTGGAAATCCATAAGATAGTACATATCATCTTTATTTTTATTCCAAGTGGGAGATTATCAAATAGTACAGTTAAGTTGGGATATGTCATGCCACATTGATGAACTATGTGATTTAGAGTAAGAGTTAGTCACAAAGGAAGATAACCCAAGTGATTTAGGGTAAACCTTTTGGGTGATAATCTATCACTAACCAGAACACTGACTTCAGCTGGTACAATAGCTTGTATAATGGAACTTCAATGAAGTCCTAAATCAGGGTTTTCCTCATTGGCACAATCTTTGGATATTGTCACAATTAATGTTGGAAGATGACATATTCTAATTCTATAGCAACAGCAACTATTGTCTCGAGATTGAGACTCTAGCAAATTGTACTTCATGTGTCTCTTTCTTTGGCTGATTTTAATTTATATATTCTCCTTTTACTACTTTGCAACTTTAAATATAGCAATTTTCAAGGAATTTTCTGAGTCTTTATAACAAATCGCCAAACCTCTAAGTGGTATGGAGATGTGTCTGTTCATTATTGTAGTGTCAGAAATGAGGCAGGTCTGCAAAGGCTGGCTGAATCCTCAAACTTTGCTGTTATGTTAACTCTTTGGCAGAGTGCTTAGATGTCTTTAAAGTAAATGATAAACACACAAACACACACACACACGCACACATGCACATGCACACATGCACAAGTGCTTACATGCGTGTACTTACAGACTCTAAAAACTCAAAAATATGGAGGCAGAATTTCAGAGCAAATACATAGTAACTAGCATTGACTTAAGTGCTAATCATCAGACACAGTTCAGTGAAGTCCTGTTGGTGACCTATGTGTCTCTTCCTGCTTCTTGAACTATGACCAGATTTTTTAAAATCAAGTTTGAAACAGAAATACCTTCAAATTAAACATATTTCATATAAAACCTCAGATTTGAAATTGTCACTTCAATATTTATCAGATAAAAAAGACCTGTGTTTCTGAAGTGATTAGGAGTAAAATCCTAATCTCAACTGAGCTCGAGATTGTAAACTAGATGATGTTGACTAACCATCTAAGAAAGGACTTGGAGAAACAAGAAAAACACTCATTTAAAGTAACAAAAACATTATTTCTATTTGCTTGAATATATTTTATTTTTTTTTGAATCCTCTCCTGCAGGATGCCAAGCCAATGTCCATTAGAACCAAAGACAAAGGCTTGTATTCTAACCTGAAATATTCTTGGTCTTAATTGGTAGTTTAAAAAGGTCCCCTGTATCTTCCTTTTACAAACTCTCTGGATATTCCTGTTTTATACCAAACCTAAATTCTACAAACTGACTACACTGAAAAATTCTCCAATCCTGGCTCCCATGAATAATCTTAGTAACATTTCTGATATTCCCCATCATATTTCTGCTACACTGAAAAAGCATCCAAAACTAAAATGGTTGAGATTTCAGAGTCTATTCTGTGGGTATCAGTTTGTATGCAGAATGGGTATTAACCAGCATTACTGTCAGACTAACTGGGACAAGAACTGAACACATGAGGGTTTATAGATCAGCAGAAAGCATGTTCATGGCGAACACTCCATGTATTCCTTCATAAACTTAAGTGAAATGTATCATTATCTGAGATAGTTTCAGATGAGGAAAAGCTTGGTAGGTTTTAAAAACATTATATAAATGAGTTTCCAGCCTGTCCCCTAGTTTCATGCCTATGAATTCTGAGTGAATCTAACAAGCAGGAATAGCATCTTCAAACACCTCAGAATGAAGGGAAGACAGGAAGCTCATGGAAGGAATTTTATGCCAGAAAAATGTCTCTGGGTAGGACAGAAACCACGTAGGTTCTGGTCATGCTTGTAGAGCTTGACCAGAGCTCACAGAACTGAAACTTCAGGATCTCAAGACCGAGCTCTGTCACAGGAATGTAGCCATCGTCAAGTAAGCTATGAACTAGTTTAGCAATGGAGAATGAATCTGTGAGAGACGATAATTTTAACACTATAGAAGGTTGGGGGTGCAGCTACATGGTAGAACACTTACATAGGCAGTACAATGTCTGGGGTTCTTTGAGTCTTTCTTACCATTTATTATTTAAAGAATGGCCAGAAAATAACTGGATTTTCTATGTGAACATATTCTTCACAGTGCATGTTTGGCAATTTTCTTCCCTTTAGGATGCCAGTATTAGCTCTCCAGGACCACTACCAAGAAACCAAGAACCTTTGGAAGAACAATATTCTTCCCTTCCTTGCTTCTTTGCTATCTTGCTTTCTCTTTCTCTTTCTCTTTCTCTTTCTCTTTCTCTTTCTCTTTCTTTCTTTCTTTCTTTCTTTCTTTCTTTCTTTCTTTCTTAACAGAATGGGCAATCAATAGGGTTAGGAAGAAGGGCAAAATTTATTGAAAACTTTACAGAAAAGCGGGTTAGGACCTCAGAATATTTGTACATAGAGGAAACATGGAAAGACCTCTGGGTATACTATTTATGCAGCGCTTAAGAGGTCCTGCTCCTACAATATTTCCAATGGAGAAAATACTCAGGAGATGGCTCTGCGGGCAAAGGGATCCTTGAAATAAATGCCATCATACCTCATTTTCCTCATGCTACAGAGTTTTAGCCTTCTTCACCACTTTGTCCTAGATGTTACTGAAAATAAGTTTATATTAATACCGATTCTGAGCAATAACTTCACACAGTGTAAAAGAAGAAATGCATCATACAACACAAATCAGTGAACCCATGTTTACTAAAATTGTTCTACTGTTAGCAGTTGCAAAAAGAAAGTAAAACTTGTATTATATTTAGTAGGATTCCCACTGACATTGCATTCTAAAGGAATTGAAGTAAAGTGAGGATTTTACTTAGGGGTGACAAAACTCAGTATTATAAATTAATCAACCTTGGTGGAACACTACAAATTAAGAGGGCAATAAGTATACATCTTGTGTATACTGCTTCTTAATAAATAAAAAAATATTTTAAGAAATTTGACTATTCTAAATAATTCTTGATGACTATCATAGGTAAAGTATGAATCAATTAGAAACATTCCAAATATGGCGACCAGAAAAGGAATGGTGTTTGCTATGTTAACAGAGTCCTCTAAGTCATAGAAATTCTTTATTTTTTTAAAAAAAAGGGGGTGTGTAACCCTTAATAACAAAAATGAAATGTTGTGCCGGATGAGGTGTAGGAAATGATTTCTGTGCATATGAGATGTAGAAGTATCAAGCCAGAATTAGCAAAGAATGAGCTCAAAAAGGCATTTTAACAATTACTAGGGTTATATAAACATATGCATTGAAAAAAAGGTTTATTAAACTGAGGAAGCATCATTAGACTAAGTAATATATAGATTTGTTATGTAGATTTGTTAAAAATCTTAGAACTCCATGATCAATGTCAAGCTATTCTGTACTTGAAAACCAGCCAAGAGATGTGCAAGGTAGAAGTCATTAAATTTTAGTCGCAACATGAGAAAGACCCACAGGAGATGGGGTACTCATGCAAAATTCCTTTTGAGTGGATCTACATTTTGCAAAATGAAAATAATAAAAACCATTTATTAAACTTCCCAGAATTTATAACAAGGTTTTTTTAATCAGCTGTGAATAGTAAATTGAAACCATCTACTCTGCACCATCACTATTTAAATATGTATGTGACATCACTTATTTGCTTTTAATTGGTGGGTTATTTTATTGTTTCAAGGTAGTTAAGAGTGTGCAAGGTGACTTATACCTTCATGGGCAGGCATGTTCACTACTGTCCTATCTGTCCTATATACTGTTGAGTTCTTATTATTCCATAGGGGAAATTTGATGACCCTGAGCTTCACAGAAAACAATGGTCTACTATTTACTAAATCAACTCTCAATAAAACAATAAACTATAATAATATGCATAATTGAGTATAGATAATAACAATTATCTTAGCCTATGGTCATCTTCATAACTTCATTTTCTAGCTCTAGTCAAAATATTTTCTTTTAATATTAAAAATAAAGCAGCTTGAAATTTTATTTAACTATAAAATGAAGATATGGGGCACAATGCTCTATTTTTAACCAAAGCTAAAAAAAAATACATTTTATACTGAAATGCTAGTTCACTAAGTTACAAGATTAATGTGACAGAGACCTGATTTTAATAATCATTGAGGTCGTAAGCATTAACAGAATACAGGAATAGGCAGATACCTACTTTTTCTTTGATTGTTAATGCCAAGTGTTAGGAAAGTTTTACAAAACTACAGATACTTTATGGTAAACCAATGTAATACAAGATTAATGGGTTTTCTTCTAATGTTTCAAAGAGAAAATATGTATTTTTCAATATAAATAAAGTCTGGAAAAACTTCACTGGTATTTATTTGCTTTGTAATATATGATGTAGGCATTTTCAAGAAGGAGAATTTATTCTTATAAGAATGATTAAATAGGTACAAATCCACCATTATTTAAATGCTCTAAGTATTGGCTGAGGTGCATATGAAGGGAGCAGGGGAAAACATATTAATAACTTTCTTTCCTCTGCCAGCTTAGAAATCAAAATAGGGCAGTCACCTCTTACTTTGCTTGGTATGAAATCCCTACTTAAATTTTTGGTCACCCTGAAAAATGTTTGAGTTGATGAAGAAATAGCTGAGAAGTGATATATACCAAACAAATGAGGAGGTTCAACGTCACACTGCTTTCCTTCCTGCACACATTTGTAGGTGGCTGAGTTTTATAAGGATGTTTTGTACTCATTAGACAAAATGGCTAGAACTTATTGATGGCAAATATGAAACACCAGGATCAGAACCCCAGCATGGCTGCCTGTTTTCTACAAACTTTGCCAAGACACTCACTCTTTACAACATATAGCTATTCTTCCTGAAAACAATTGCAATTACATAAGTGAAGGTAGCTAAGATATTAGGCCTATAAAGTTATATAAAAATTTACAGTTTCCATTTAAGTGATACTAAAACTCCTCTTCCAATATTTAACTCTCACAAGGCTATGACTTCGAGACAGTTACAGCTAACACACAAGGAAGCTGAAGTGTAGGAAGTCTAACTCGAAAGCATGCTCCAGAGAAAATCCCTTCTTGTCCAGACTCCAGGAAGTTGTGAAAATATCATAATAAAGAAAATAATAAAATGGGCAGGAGCTTTGTGAATTAAATTTCTGAGAAGGTTGTTATCAGCTATTTTCACATGATGCTTAAATGACAGCTTTTTAAAAAGGAGAAATGCGGACCTTGTCTACCAAACACCTTTCGTCAATGATGGCTAGGATTTTCTTTCTTTCTTTCTTTCTTTCTTTCTTTCTTTCTTTCTTTCTTTCTTTCTTTTTTTTTGGTTTTTCCAGACAGGGTTTCTCTGTGGCTTTGGAGCCTGTGCTGGAACTAGCTCTTGTAGACCAGGCTGGCCTCGAACTCACAAAGATCTGCCTGCCTCGGCCTCCCGAGTGCTTGGATTAAAGGCGTGCGCCACCACCGCCCTAGAATTTTAAAAATATTAGACTCATAGTAATTTTTTTGAGATTACTATTCATGTAGGTCTCCGCAATTTCTAAGTTCAAAAATGAATTATAAGACAATAAGGTGAATTGCTTAAAATCACAAATGAGTTAGCAATGTATCTTGAAAGAGACTCAATTTCCTAGACTTCTAGTCTTTTTCTTGGTTTCCTCAAAGAAACTGCATTTTTAGTGTTTGATTTTTCATGTATAGTCTTCCAAGTGATAACAAATGGAAGAAAATAATATTTAAAGGTCAGATGCTCTTTCAGCTATTAAACTAGGCATAGCTAATGTTACAAACAAGAATAGCACATTTTTATTATGAATTCTAAAGAAAATTGGTTAGCTCTTCTAGATATTTTAAGTAAGAATAAAATAGAAATTCACCAATCTACATTGTGTATGGTGCTTAAATAATTTGGCTCCCAAAAGTAGAAGCCAACACTGTGTGTCACAACAAAGACTATTTTGTCTATTCTGAGTTTCCAAGTCAGAGACAAGGTGAAACAAAAATCATATCAGTTAAGCAAATAGATTGGGAGAAATACAAGCAAATATTTTACAGTGTAGGAACAGAATGAAATATACAAATTTGGACAGTAAATTTATCTGAGTAAAAGAGTATACCTAGAAAATCGTAATGAATTTTTATTAGAGATTTTTATAGTAGCATATCTTAAAGGGAAATTGAGTTCTATAAAAAAGAAAGCGTTAATAAATGAGCAGTTTAAACCACACACAGGACAAAAAGAGAAATTAAGACCAATAAGCAATATGATGCCTAAAATAGCCTAGATGAAAATGAATATATAAAGAACATAGAAAAACAAACCACACATGACTGAAAACTGAGTTATAAAAACTGCCTGAAAGTCTAACTAATTCAGGATGTATCTGTATAAAAAGGGGGTGCATTTTATACATCAGAATGTAAATAATAAATTAGGAGGCCAAATACTACTCAATATGAAAACCAAGTATTCCTGAAGTTGTCATTTAAACAATAACTCTAAAAAAGTACACAATACGTAATCTCTTCCTCAAAATAACACATTATTCCAAGACAAAGTATAATAGAATATTCAGCACTAGTACAAATCCTAGAAAGAGTACTGAATTCCAGTGAAAAGACATAGTTTGCAGTTCAGAAAACTATTCCTAGCAGTTGTTATAGCAAATAAATTGAAGACACTTTTACAGCAAGTGTGGCAAGGGGGCATGTGCGTGTGCGTGTGTGTGTGTGTGTGTGTGTGTGTGTGTGTGTGTGTGTGCATGTGTGTGTAAGGCAGAGGAACATATCAATCAACCTTCTTCCATTAGTTGGTGTGTTCTGGAATGTGTAATAATATCATCTATTATTTCTTATTTTTACTTATAAAGCTTACTGAACGAGGAGGAAAATCTAGAGGCGAAGTGGATATAAAATGTTTATACAACACAACTATTTAATGGTTAGCCACAGAATAGGAATGACCAGCCCTTCAGCATCAGCTATTATAATGTGTGAGTAGTGCTACCGGGTTGCAATTTTAACCTTTGTTTTGCAGTTTTTAGCGAAATGTCAGAATGGCTATTACTTTCCTATCATTGAGTTCTGAAATCATTTGCATATTTTTATTTTTTGAAAATTCTATTTCTTAGAAGCTTATTTTAAATTTGTTGTTTTAAATAATTGACATTTGTGAGGATTTTCAACATTATTTAGTTTATCTTTTCTTTATAATTGTGTTTGATGTGCTGTTGTGAACAAAATATGAAACTATACAACTTGTAGAAAAACTTGAGGTTGTAGATTTCTTAGATATAATGTCCAATCAGCCTACAAAAGGAAGAAATGACAAATTCAACTTCTTTCATTAAAACTAGGGGTCAAGAAAGGGTTTCATCAAAAAAATTCTTTCAGGTTTTGAATTCAAATCCAGAGCCTATGTAAAAAAAAAAAATGCAAGGTGAGAGTGGTAGGCAGTGGTGTTTCACAACTGGGAAGGTGGAGACTTCTGATCCCTGGTGCTCACTGGTAGGCTTTTTCCAGACTCCTTGACAAGTACCAAAGCCAGTGAGAGAGACTGTCTCCAAAACAGAAGCAATGAGATGCTCAACAGATTACTTCCAGACAATCTAAAAGTAATGAAGTAAAATAATACTCTTATTTTACTTTTGTGTATAGTTCAAGGGTTAGTTCCAATATCACTTTTAAGAATATGGAAAGGAATTGTTAGGATACAATTTATTTAAAAAGCTACTTAAGGTAAATTTCCTTGGCACCTTAGGAGATAATCATTTGTCTACCTCTTTGTCAGTCTCACGTGTTTTATTATCCACACTTCCCAAATACCAGTGTCACATTCTATTTAGTTGTTCTTTTTTGTAATTTGAAATTTGATTGACCTACCCAGGATTCAAGTCATCCCACCGTATTGCACAGTTGTGTGTATACAATGTGTCTACTTCTGTAGTAAGCTTATAGATCATCAGTTTTAATGATTCTGCATTTACCTTTGTAGTAAGCTGATAAATCAGCAGTGTTAATGATCCTGTTTCGTTGTTTGATTTTCAAATTTGTTCTGGCTTTTAAAAAACTGTTGTATCCTCCTTCAGTCTCAGTCCAGCAGGATTTGGGAAGCTCATCAGGCACAGTGTCTCAGTGGGTGGACTAGCCCTTAGCGGCCCTGACTCCCTTGCTCATCTTCTCCCACCTTCTGCTCATCGACTGCACCTTGGGAGCTCAGTCCATTGCTCTGATGTGAATGTGGGTCTCTGTATCTATCTCCATCCATTGGATGAGATTTCTATGGTGATGATCAAGATATTCATCAATATGACTATGGGACAAGGCTATTTCAAGCACCCTCTCCTCTGCTGCCAAAATACCTAGCTGGGGACATTCCCGTGGACACCTGGGATCCCTTCTAGAGCCAAGTATCTTGCCAAACCTAAAATGAGTTCCTTAAGGTAGATTATCTTATTCCTTTCTCCAATAACCACCCTTCGTCCCTCTCCACCCTCCCTCTCTCCCCAGCTTTCCACAGCCCTTCCCTTCTTCCTTCACCTTCCCATCTCTCCCCTTCCCCTAACCCCCTATCTCTGCCCTCTCCCTTATCCCCTCACCCTGTGCTTTCAACTTTTGCCCGGTGATATTTGTTTGCTTCCAATTTCCAGGAGGATCTATATATGTTTTTCTTCGGACTCTCTGAATGTGGCTGCCAATGAGGGCAGACTGAGTAACCATCGATAATGGCACTGGGACCTATCTCCTCTGCATGAATAGGCTTTTTGGGAACCCAGTCTATTTGGATGCACACCTTCTTGGGCTGGATGAAGGGGGGAGGGCCTTGGACTTTCCATAGGGCAGGGTAGCCTGCCCTATCTTAAGGAAGCAGGGGGAGGGAGGAGGGGTAATGGGGGAGCGGAGAAGGGGGGACTGGAATAAGGGGAGAAAGTGTAAATTTTTTAATGAAAAAATTAAATGGAGAAAAAAAACTGTTATATCCACCAATGTTTGCTGGGATTGTTTGAAGTTGGAACTCACTGATGTGGATTCATTCTATCTTGATCAGAGATCAGAGAGTTCAGGCCTATTCTTGCTCCTTCAAGGTTAATATAGGTTTGACCCAGGGTGTGGTTACCTATGGATGTTTGCCCTAAGGTGTGGTTGCTGCATGTCTTGCCTAAATAACAGAATACTTAACTCAGGATATAGTTACTTGATGTTTTGGGTATTGGATTGATAATTTCTCTGTTTGTTCTTTGTATCATGGTAAAGTATTTTTGTTTTATTTATTTTTTCTTTTGTTTTGTTTGCCTTCTTCACCCTTTTGGGTTGGGGTATATGAAGCTATGTAAAACAAATGCAGGCTAATTCAGGATTCACTGAGTTGTTCTCCCGAGTGTTCTGTGTCTCTGTCCTTGTCCTTTGTATTTCTGTTTGTTTGTTTGTTTCTGCCTAACATTTCTAATCCACATGCCCCCACTCTGCAACATATGAGCCCACTGAGGCATGAAACTTGACAGCTCAATGAGTCTGGTACTGGAGATAGCAGGGAAATATCTGCTAGTGACAAAGTGCTTATTGTGGGCCTCCATCAACATTGAGATGCTATAGTATATATTGAAGTTGTGAACCATGGATTACTTAAGAGAAGTAAGGCATGAAAGATTAGAGAGCATTAAGGATTACTATCTAGACAGGGGGGAGCACAAGTCCTTAATTCTATAGAAAGCACCTCAGTAACTAAGGAATGCTAAGAGTGGGAGAAAGAGTCTTCCCCGGGAAAGAGCATGACAATTGGTTATCCAATATCAAATAATCAGCCCTGAAAACATACATACAACTAATATTATATGGACTTAGCAAGTTTTTTAAAGAATATTTAGGCATATACATATAGAATTGTAGCAATAATCAACGGAAATATGATGCCATGATTTGAAAAATGGAGAGGAGAAGTATATGGGAGTCTATGGAGCAAGGAAAGGGAAGAGAGAACTGATGTAGATATATTATAATATCAAAAATAAATTTAAAAATAATACTAAATGGCTAGGATTAAAACTCTTGCTTTGCAAGTGTTAGACCCAAGTTCTGATCCCCACAACTCAAGTGAATTCTGAATGGTTAGGAAAGTTCACCTATAATTGCAATCCTTATAAAGCAAAGAGAGGGTATCAATGAACAAACTGGTTATCCAGATTAACAATATGGGAAAGGTTTTTGTTTAATGGAGAGATCATGCCTTAATGAATAAGATGGAGAATGATCCAGAAAGACTCCCAACATCAAACTCTGGCCTCCACATGCATAGACCCACACCATGAGCCCACATATGTGAACACTCATATACAGACACATGCACATCCACACAAAACATGGGAAAACTTTTCTATGATGAATATAGACAATCTATTTGTTTTTATTTGTGCTTGCACCATAAAACAAGACCTCCAGGGAAGTGCATACACAGGGGGAATTTCTGATATGCTTTAATGTCTCCAGATCATTCATCTTGCTTCCCATTATATGACAAGATAACATCATTTGCTAATTTAATATATATTGGAACTTTTTTCCTATCATGTTCATACATTCATTTTAATGATGTGGGTTATTTGTTAGAGTTATATTAACTTTGGGTGGATGAAATTTTAAAAGCATTCAATTATGTTCATTTTCAATAATGATAGAAAGGAATAAATGGAGCACAGAGTAGATTATAACAGGATGAAAATTATTATGCAAAGCATAAAATTTCTAAGTGTGTTTTATGTGAGACTCTTGCTTATATCTACAATTCAATCTTTTTGTTTACTGAGTATCAGCTGCAAACAGCAAATGAGCACTGTATATCCATGCTTTCGTGCATTCCACAATGAATAAATATGCCCAAAACTTTTATCCTATGAAGATAATATGTAGGCAGGAGAATGATGTTTAGAAACATGTGTATTAAAGGAATAAAAACAACTGATGTCCTTTTAAACATTAGGACATAACGGAAAATTAAAAGGTAAAGTAGGAAAACAATTGAAAACTAAATAATATATGGTATTAGAGAAAATGCCCGAGCCTAACCAGTGTAGTTCTTGCAGTTGGCTCCTGCGAACATCTAACCTGAGCCAACTCCCCTCTGAGCATGGTTTGAGAGTGTTATTCTTTGCCAACCAATATGTTCTGGTCTCCCTTATATCTTGTGTCTTGTGTTTATATCCTTTGAACTCCACACAATGAAGATACAGAGTGCCTTTTAGTTTTCTACTCTGAGAAGCCATTTTATATTGACTTATATATTTAAACATTTTATGTACTTTGGCAGTATAAAGTGAAATCTATCATTGGACCAAATATTCCGGTCTCAGTTCTGTCAGTATTCAGGTGAATGATTTACTTAAGTCACTTAATCTCTTAAGATATGATGTCATTATCTATCAAACATCTGTTCTGGGAGTTCAGGTAAAACAAAGTCATGTGCTGGAAGACATTCACAGGAATTGAAGCAGTCCAGAGCATGACTGTAGATCATTCCACTTAGTCTCAGCCACAATTCAATAATTTCTTCCTTCTCTTAAAAGTAATGGATTTAAGCGTATCTAAGATCCTCATTTAGAATTGTTTTAAAATTTCTTTTTCCTGAACACATTTTAATTGCTTAACCATTAAACTTTATGCAGAAAACTAGGCTATTATCTATTCCTCTCTACTTTTAACGTAATGATGTGCAAGAAGTATTTCTGACCACAGAGATCATAAATAAGCCAATGCCAATTTATTGTCAGTGATTGTCACCAAGCTGACTATTCTTAGTTTACATAATTCAATGCAATATGAATAAGCTAGTTATACAAAATTCTACAGTATTAGAACAATTCATACAGTCCCATAGATTAGTTTTCCAGAAAAGTGAGGTTGATATTGCAACTATATGTTTAAGTTTACATTTATTTTTTTCTCTGCAATAAACAGTGCAACAGAAACACAATATAGAAGAATTCAAATGAAGTAGTTACAGTATAGCCCAGATGATTGCAGTTGAACCACCCTTTGTGTGTGCTTTAACGATCAGCTTACATGTCTTTACTATCTCCTCCAGGCACTGTGGAATCCTGGTACATTAACTGGTTTCTCTGGCGATCTGCTCCCAGTCATTAAAAGCTAGTCACTATCCACCCTTCTCTAAGCAAGCACGGTTAAAAAAATCTATCAATACAAGGTTGACCTGAAAGAAAAGTTGACCTATAGGACATAGGATTTCTGAACACTTTTATCAAATTGTAGGAGACTATGAACACTCTTTGTGCAATGGTAACTGTGATAAATTGTGAGGAGTATATTTAGATTCCCTGTTGTACACGCTGTATTGTATAAAACAGGGGCAAGAGCTTTGGAATCTTGCTTTTATTGGACTATTTTATCACAGTGTAAGGAAGTGAAGACAGCAAAGAATGTTTTGTGTTCTCTACATGTGCTGAAAAGAAAGAATCACTTGTAGCAGTATGATTCCACTGAACCGAGAAGTTAGATCCATCCTATAGAATATTTCATTAAGACATTTTTTCAAAACTGAATTTTCACAGTTTACAGTATGTGCATATGTATAGTCTATTAACTTCATATTCTTAGCACAGTTGCAAAACTGTGTTCAGTGTCATGCCCTAATCAAACAATATTTTGAAAGTACACATTTGCAATTGTCTGTGATATAGAAAAGTTACATTTTAACAGTTTACTTAGAGTTATATGACAATGTAGAAAAATGTATGTTAAGAGATCCCAGAAAAATTAAACATATACCATTAAGCTAAACTGATATACATATAGATTATTGTTAAAAAATAAAACATAAATAATATATGTTTAATAATAATAATCTCATACAATGACTATAATAATTTGGTAGTTCAAATAATGGGATTTTCCTTGCAAACTATTTAAAAGAGGAAAAACAAACAAGTATAAAAATTTACCATTATTTTATTTCCTCAATTTAAACTTTATTAATAAGGTACCTATGTGCACAGCTTACATGTTACTTTTACAACATCATTCATACTGTTGGCAGATTATTAGGCCATTTGTCTTTTGTAAATGTTAAAATTTTGAATTTTTTTCAAACTTCATGTTTCATGACCATGTTGCATTTATAACACATAATGGCAAGCTTTGAAAAAAAGAAGAGAGTAGTGAAGCATGAAGTCAAATGCAAAGATGGAGATAGGCTTCAACATCCCTGAGAGGCCTTATGCAGCTGAGTGCAGGTGTTAAAAGGAACTGCATAAAATGAACTGGAGTTGACATTAAAATGATCAATTGAATCAACATCTGTAATCCAGATGCTAATCAGCTCAGATGTCCTCCGAAGCCGAATTCTCAGGCGAGCACTTACCATTGATTTACCACATCATTAAATCATTTACTGTATTGTTTTCTGATACCAATGTAGTGTCTGGCACTGAATTCTTTGTACTCAAAAGTTCAGGGACAAATAAATCACCACCTCATCTTTAGAAACTTTAAATAAGCTTAGTAGCTGGATAGAAAAAGGAATACAATATCAATATGCATACAGCTGAGATCCTGTGATGTGTATCTGAGAAAAATGTGAAGATTAAATAAAACGGAGCATGCAAAGAGTTTTCTGTAATGTTCGTTATAAATTTTTCCACAAATGCCTTTCTGTTTTTAATTAATGCTCTTGTTGAAGCCTTAAGTTTAGAGGCATGAGGATATACTCCAATTGAAGATTCAAATCAATTATCCCGTTCCATGTGGTATGTACTATGGTCAGGTGAAGGACAAAGAGAAGTCTATAAATAGACTCCATCAAAAGATGGAGGCATGAAGATAACTGGTGACAGGAAAACTGAATACCATGGCAGCAGTGGGGAGGGGACAGAGAAAAGCCATAGCTACGAAGCTCTGGACCCGCTGACAGGCATGTGAGCCCAAGGTAAAGTTTCTGTGATATGCTTGTGACACAGTGAAAACATGGAACTGCTGAGATAGATAGTCAAACCGAGGCCAAGATTAATTAAGCGAGAGAAGAAGGAGAGAGGCGGTGATCTAAGACTATGGTGTGCAAGATGGACTTCAAAGATGAGGAAGAGTTTGAGGAAGATGAGACGAGACAAAATAAAAGCATTTGGAAGGCAGAACTTCAGGAAGCTAGAGGGACAAAAGAAGGACAGTTAAACCATTAGAGTCTGGAGTAAGATGAGCGAAGGAGAGCAACCCTTTGTGAAGGGTCGCAAACTGCAAATGACCCCAGCAAGCAGGGAAAGTCCTTTGGTGCTTATAATTGGTGAATATGCATATACATTGTTGGTAAGATGTTGGGTGAAATGTGTCATCAAAACTTTACCTTGAGTTGAATCTAGGGATCAGTTAGGGAATTCAACCTTTACTCTGCAAGGCAGCTTCTCAGGAAAGGTAGAAGGTATCACATGTCTACAGCTCTTCCTCCTGTTTTGATTTCTAGTCACCTATGGTGATTCACTTCTATAGAATAATTTTGCTATTTTCTGAGATTATACTTTAATTACATCATTTCCTCTGCCCTTTCCTACCTCCAAGCTCTCCATGTTCTTTCCTCCCCTGCAATCTTTCAAATTGGTGACCTCTAATTCTTTAATTCAAGGATTTTGGTTCTTTGGTTTTTGATTTTTTAATCTGTGGAACTGATTTTTCAGACTTACCATAGAAAAGCATTTTCCTAACTTCATACTCCTTGCTTCCCATAAAGGCAAGTTATTTTTTCTTTTGAGACAGGGTTTCTTTGTGTAGCTTTAGAGCCTGTCCTGAAACTCACTCTGTAGACCAGGCTCAACAGTTAAAAACGCTGCTCCTGCAGAGGAACATGTTCTGTTCTCGGAACCCACAAGTAACTCCAGTTCGGGTGATCTGACATTGTCTCGTTGCCTCCACAGGCAGCAGGCACATACATGGAACACAGACATCTACTTATGCAAAACACTTCCCCCCACACAAATAATTACAATAAAGTATTTTTTATTTAATTAAAATTGAATTTTAATTTGTATTATTTCTACTGAGAATAACCTGAAGAATCTCATAAATTAAGTAGCAAATGCATATAATAATCAATAAAATTGCCTTTTTAATCCCATAGTCTTTCCAGCTATAAAAGACATACAGAAACAGAAGACAGAACCAGGGAGAATGTCAAGGAAGGATACTTGGGGATTTTCCTAACCTATGAGGTCAGAGTTGCAGTGTCTACATAAATGTACAGAATTTTTTTATTAGAAAAGAAAAAATAAAATTCTCCTAATTTTGAGTTTCACATAAATTTGGGGAAAAATAAAAACAGAGCTATTAAAAGAAGTTTTCTTTTGTCCTCCAGTGTTAGAGAAATACACCCTGCTCCTCTCTTCTGGCAAGTGGATAACTCATTTTCTTAAATCAATACTGCCTTTGAATTTTCCTTTTGAATTTTCCTTTGAATTCTGAGGGACTTCACAAGCATAGCATGAAATAGGACCTGCATGACGTTACACTGTTTAAAGGGGCATATGTGACAAAATATCTATATTTGCTTTGATATTACCTTTTTTGCCTCTATCTTAGATTTTAGACTCAGTATTTCTGGCATTTATTACTCTATACTTTTCACCCCTCATTCTCCCTTATGTATTTTGATTAGCACCATTGCAGCACATGTGCACAAATATACACAAAGATATGCATATGCACGCATGCCACTACCATCATACAGAGTAATGTAATAATCACCAGTACTGATAAAGGAAGTACATCGTTTGTTTTCAAGACCAAAGTTACTATATGCTGTGGAAACGTAATTTGCTGAGAGTGATAATTGGCTTCTTATTTAGAACGACTCTGTCTTCAGAAAAGATGGTAATCATGAGAACAAATGCACCACTGCACAGCATTTAACACAAACCTGTGCATCCTTCCATTCCCAGGGCTTGGTCAGGAAGTACAGATGTTGCTGGGTGAGCTCTGGACACTCTACTAGAGAGAAGTTATTCTTGGAGGCAAAGATGAATGGCAGCTATCTACTGACACTGATTGTCCACCTTAGAGGGCTCCTTCTCTCCATGCCCTTGACTTTGCCCTCTCTCTAATGGGTAGGTTGTTTTCAGAAATCTGTTCAGATTCTCTGATTGAACCAGCTCTGGAAGAGTATGAGAAGAGACTATGACCAACAGTGAAGTTTATGGGAGAGGAAAATTGCAGTTGTTGACGGATGATGTGGAGGAGTTGTTGAAAACACTGTAGACTTTTAAATGATATGGAAGAAGAATGGGAGCCATAAGAAAATCTCAGAAATATTAGGCAGTGATAGGGTAGGCAACTTCCCCACTTAAATAGAAAACTCAAGTCATTATGCACACAGATTAAGCTGAAAGGGGAAAACAAAGTAAGACAATGAAGGGAATGTTTCTAAATGTTCACACTCCCCCTACTAATATGGATGGACATGAATGTAAAGGCCCACAGCGGACACAACAGACTCTGCCTTCACTCTTTGTGTGATGCTCACATAGCTTGTCTGGCATGAAACTTAGTTTAGCAGTTTTTTCTGTCTATTTAAACATTAAATTAGAGCATAGATCACCTCTAGTTCTCATGTGGATTCTCTTAGCCTAGCAGAAAAATTGATAACATTTTATTGATGAAATTAATATTTATTGACCAAACTAATTAAAAGTAAACATTTATTGACATAATTTATTGCAGTTGTCTGATTTATATACTGCTCTCGGTGAAAATACAATATTGTTATTACCTTAGAACAGAAAGAATCAATTATTTAACAACATAGATTATGTAACCACTTTAAGATTCAGTGCAATGTCAGTATCGTGAGCTCCTACAGTAGGAAGAATAGTCCTGACTAATTTTGAGGAAATAAGAAAATATACAAAATATTCATAGAAAGTATATGAGACAATTTACTATCAGATACAATTTTCAATTTGTCTTTAATTCATTGTTATTTTAGTTTTTCTTGCCTTTAAAACTGTAAAAGGTTTTGAAACATTCCATTTTATGGAATACAGAATTCAAAATAGTATCTGCTGATAAAATGGGGAGATATTCTAGAAAATCATGACTACTGAACATATATACAGTTATTACTGTTACAAGGGAGTCAGCATGTATTTTATTTCCATTAGCTTTGATTTCAGGCTCATCTTTGAATTTTATTGAAATCATGAGCCTAACTTTGCAATTCCCTTCTCAACAACAAAAGTAGGAAACTAAAAATGTAGAAAATGCAAAGCACTGGCAATTTTAATTCAAATACGGATACACACATACACAGACACACCATAAAGAGAATGTCATTGGTGTTTTCAATGTGGTATATCAGTGTTAGAGCAAATAGGATTCATCTTTTAAATGACCTTGCAGGTGCAATTGTTTAAAAGATTTATTTATTTATTATGTGTACAGTGTTCTGTATGCCTGCATGCCAGTAGAGGGCACCAGATCCCATTACTGATGGTTGTATTGCACAGTTGCTGGAAATTGAACTCAGGACCTCTGAAAGAGCAGCCAGTGCTCTTAACCGCTGAGCCATATCTCCAGCCCCCTCAAATATGATTCTTAATAAATCCTGGGTTATTTAGTCATTGATACCCATATTTTAAAAACATAAAATGGTGAAGATCTATTTGGAGAATGACTATGGGCCTGATATCCATCTCAACAGGCATGAAAGAATGCAAAGATGATGACCTCTCCTTGAATTCGTCAGAAATCACAGCTGATTGTTTACAAGGGACGAGTTCTGACGTATGTTCCATTTTCAAACAACGGACAATGAATTCTAAAAATATCTCTTAAATGAATATCTATATTTAAGCACACATGAGGTGGAGAATATAGTGTGGGTGTGTAGTGTGTGAAACAGGATGAGAAGGAAAATGGAGAGGGAAGGAAAAAATAAGACATGGAAGTTTAGAAAAGAATGGGGTGGAAGGAGGATGTAATGGAGAGGGAGGGATGAATAAAGAAAAAAAGAAGACAGGAAGAGGGAGCAACTTCCTGAAAGAGAGACTACTAACTGGGAAAAGTACATTGGTAGTGTGCCTGCTCTACAAGCAGCAGTGGGTATGGTACCAGATCTCCTGACAAAAGCACTAAGCATGGTGGCACCTCTCATTATCACCTCACTGGGAAGGTGGAGACAGGCAGATCACCAGGGCTTGCTGGCAAGCGGACTAGCCACTCTCCCAGATTCCAGCACATGAGACAGACATGCTTACTCAAAATAACAAATGAACAAAAATATAAAGTTGATATGAACAAGGTAGAAGGTACGCCCGACAAACAATTCATAAGTTGTTCTTTGACCTTTATGTGCCCTCTCTCTCTCTCTCTCTCTTTGTCTCTCTCTCTCTCTCTCTCTCTCTCTCTCTCTCACACACACACACACACACACACACACACACACACACATACACGCAGACACCACACACATGCACACATAAAACTGCCCAAGAAAAA
>JAQHUG010000070.1:7278284-7289566 GCA_028555095.1 Dicrostonyx torquatus | reverse complement strand
CTCTCTCTCTCTCTCTCTCTCTCTCTCTCTCTCTCTCTCTCTCTCTCTCTCTCTCTCTCTCTCTCTCACACACACACACACACACACACATACACGCAGACACAACACACATGCACACATAAAACTGCCCAAGAAAAAAGTTTTCCCCAGCCTCTGAGAGCTGTCCAAGATATTTTTAAAATAGACACTTTAAGCCAAATCTTTTCAGCAGCAAGGAAATGTCAATGCGTCTTTGCTGAACCAACTAATTTTCTTATCCAAACAAATTTGCATTATGTATTTAAAGTACTGGAAACAGAACTTTGTAAAAAAGAAAAAAAAAGAAAGAAAAACAGGATGCTTTTAGGGGAAAAAGTTACAAACTTTTCAAAGCAGGGTACTTGCTAAAGAAAAAGGAAATGTAAATTAAAATGGAGCATCTGTTCTGAAATGGCAGTGAAGAAAGCAGACTAATTTGCAGACAACAGAATCTTTTTATTCCTTGGTAAAATTTATTTTCTTCAGATAAGCACAGAAAATATCTACACAGGGACAGATGTGGAGCCAAAATGCAGTCAATTAAACTGATTTCCAAAGAACTACAACATATTTTTCTCTTTGTATTTATGTGGATGTTTGGTTACATCAAAAATGAGCCTCACAAACTATATTTAATAAGATCACATATTCATATTCTGTAGAAACAATTAATTGGAAAATTAGAGAATTCTATGTGTATGACATTTAGATAAGTTTATGGACTTAGAGTTCTACTCAGTAACCATTCTTATTTTAAATGAGAATTAATCATAAACCAAACAAAGGGGAAGACTATAGTAAAATTATTTTATAAATTAAAATAAATCATCAGGAATTTAAACCTTGTCACCCATCCTTATGTTTTTTTCAGCTGTGTAATCGTTTTCTCTAGATGCCACATTCAGCAAAGACATATGCATAATATTATGCTGTTAATTCTCAAGTAGATTTTACTTTTTAGTCGTTATAACATATCTGAGTTTAATTTTTATACTAAAAATGTATTGCAAAGAAGTTTAATTCTCTTTCTTAATTTAAGCATGCAATTTTATAGAGATTCCTGAAATTATTGCACACACACACACACCTTGTTATTCATACATTGACTATAAATCAGTTTTTGGTAGCAATTTTTAAACTTGAGTTTATGTGGAGATTATTTTGATATGGGGAGGGAAGGAGATGGAGACCAATGAAAAGATACATAACTAAAACGGGCAATGCAAAAATTTAGAGTTCTCTGCAAAATTAAGTTCTATCCCGTATATTCACATTCTCCATTCATGTATTCTGATTTTCCTATAATTCTTCTCAATCCATGTCAAAAAATGGCAAGTGTGGTACCATACTTTTACTAACAAAACTGCTGGTGACTGCAAACTGTACCGTGGAAGACATGGCATCCCAGTGACACCTTGATGGTGATAAAGAATGTGATCCCTGGACGTGACTTCAATTCTATGCACGACAAACGATGAGGTGATAGAAGCACCAAGTTTGCACAGGATGATGAGCGAATGAACTGCTCACCTCCATTACAACATGAATAATAGTTTTCACAAAGGATAGAAGGCCTTGTTAGTTCGGAAGCCTGGGTAATATGTAGTCATAGAGAATTATCAGATAGATAAAGTAAATGCTTGCATTTCTAACTCTATGTCATATCTGTGTCTATCCAAGTCAAGTCAGTCCTAGGAGGTGCCATTAGTCTTAGGATTAAAAGCAGAGGGACCTAGTTCCCTAAAACAGTTGAGGAAAGTTCTACTGTTTGCAATTTAAAGTCCTCCTCTTCATAAATGGAAGATGTGTGATGGAGAAAATGGTAGGAATTTTTTACAGTAGATAATTTTTTTATGTTGAAACTGAAAATTATAATCAAAAAGTCAGAATATACTCAGAGAGGGTTTATAGGATATAAAATAATTGATGTGCAGACCTCATATTAAATACTGAACTAAAATACTTTCCAAGCATCAACATATTTAATTTGTATTTGTTTGTTAGCTGATTGTTTCATCATGTCAAACATAAAAAATGTATTTTAGAGAAATTATGGGGATTTTAGAAATGTGTACATTAAGTAAAGTCTTTAATTCCAGAATTTGATAACCCAGTTTCACATGCATATTTGGGGATCAGGAAAAGAGATGATGAGTGTGGACTTGGGTATATAGATGAGAGGGGTCCTGGTAGTGAAATATGAGTTCCTAGAAGAGAAAAAAGTAACTCAAGAGAAGTACTACAAGTTTTATTTTAGTTATATCAGATCTTAGGTTCATCAGGAAACTATCTTGACATTTTGCAGAAGCCAGCTGAACATCTCACATACACATTTTGGGGAGGATCTGCACAGAGCCGATAAGCCTTTGCATCGCCAAGTAAGAGAGCGTGGATCAGGAAACAGTAGGAAGAAAATGTGATTTAGAGAGGAGGAAAAAATAGCAACACAAGCATAACTATAGGATTAAAATAGAATCTGTATCTACTTTGTTGTCATAAAAAGCACGGATGAAAGACTGAATTAGCAAGAATAAGTATTGATTCAAACAAGATGTCCTTTGTATGGTACTAACACTGAGACATGCAGGGAGACGGAGGGATAATAAAGGTATAGACATGTTGAATACACAGTCATGGTACCATGTGCATCTTCATCTATGTATATATGTGGGTGATTGCTTGATACATTTGCATGATGGGGTTTCGTGTGAGCACATGATGTAACTGAAATAACTCCTATCTTTTACTGAGCTATACTGCTGTACATCAATAACCTCTTGCTACACACCAGGAAATTCTGTAGTGTAGATGAGTTCACATGCTCAGACATTAAAAATGGAGGGAAATAGTTGCTAAGAATGGACACAAGGAAGCTGAAGCTGCACAAAAGAAGACTGCACGATTGCTTCTGCTATGTCATGCAAATAAATGAGGAGAAACTTCACATTTTTCTTAAATACTGTACAATTCTCTACTTTCAAAATGTTCTCTCCTTATTAATTTTGTATCATTATCTCCCAATTCTAAGCATTCTACTCAGGGGTCAAAGTGATGGCTCAGCATGAAAAATGTTTGCAACCAAGCCTGACGACCTGCATTTACTGTTCTCCACTACAGGAGAATAGCAACTTTTACAAGTTGCCCATAACACACACACCATGTAATAAAAATAATTATAAACTGCTCTAACATTTTAGATTGCTTTAAAGAAAAGCAATTTGTGCTTCAATCCCTAAGATAATAAACAACAATAATAATAAAAAATATGCAACTTGCTCATTTTCAAGAAAAGTACATGGCAACTTTCTCTTTGCAAATAGTTTTGAAACAAAGAGAAAGTAATTTTCACATTTAAAGCAAGTATCAAGTTTCTAATCATGGAGGCATTTCTTTAAATTTCACAATTCATTTCCTGTTTAAACCCAGAAGTTTCAATTTGAAGATCTTTTGCCTTTGTTTATGACAATATTGAAGGTTTCAAAGAAGGACTTGTACACCAGAGAAGAAAAAAGAATTTTTTAAGGAGAATGAAAATTAATTGATGGGACAGTGTAAGATATAGATTTTCCTATTCAAATGTATAGCCAAAAGACCTACAAGAAAGAATACAGACAACACTTTATAGACAATTTCTATTCTAAAATTGTGTTAAAAATAACTAGTTAGAATAATACCAGTTTGTGTTGAAAATAAAAAATGGAACCAAATTTAAAACAACAACAAAATCAAACAAACAAAACCAATTTGATACACTAAAAGACGTGCTGTGGTTCCTTGACAGATGAGACTGTAAATAAAATGAGAAGGATGAGGTGAGAAAAAAGCTCTGATCTGGTTCTCCACATTAGAACTCCCTCTACAGGATCCTTGCACTGATGTCCTAATGACATGAGAAGGGTGGGGTGTCAGTCATGACTCCTGACATCCTCTCTGTCGAAAACTGCTTCTGAGTGAGGACACAACTGATACAGGGTATTACAAAGCTTTGAACTTAGTGAACTAACTCTTGTAACTGGCAGGCCTCTTGAAGGCCTCTGGAAACGGTGTTTATGCCCCGGTCTGAGCACGTGGGCTCCTGACAGAGGATGCTCCCCTAGTTTCCATCCCCTCTGCAGCTCTGTCTCCTGGTACAGAAGTCATCACCAGTTCAGTGGCTCTTGGTCTAAGGTTCTTCTGTTCAATTCAGGAATATTTGACCATACATGGAAATATGTTTTATTGACATGACATGGAAAGGGTTAAGTCTTGAAATGTAAAGATCAGAAATTAGGGATGCTTCAAACCCTACAATTAGCAAACTAGGATCGTCTCTTCCAAAAACTAATTACAAGCTGGCAGGGAAAGTGTGTTAAGGGAAGTACTAAAAACCTGCCACTTTTGCAGTATCCATGACCTCTACTGACAAGACTCAACAACTCTTTCTCAAATCATGATGAAAAATATTCCTCATGAGTATTGGTTCATGCCTTGAATCCCAAAGCTAAGGAGGCAGCAAACAAACAACCAACCCCAAACAACCAAAAGTTCCTTTGTGGTTTTTCTTTGTTGTTGTTGTCGTTGTTTTGAGGCATGGAACTCTCCATGTAAACAAGGCACATCTTGAAATCATAGAGACTTACTTGGCTATGTATCCTAAGTAGTGAAACTAAAGATATGTGCCCTCATGCCTGATCCCCTATATCTTTAACGGTTTTCTGGGAGATGGGGAATTATAAGGCCTGGTGATAAACTTTATGGTCTATTCTTGATTCCTGTGATACATTCTGAATCTTATGCTGGTCAAAGTAGTTATAGCTAAAAATGATTTTACTATACCAACCACAATTTGAAAAACAATGAGTGCAATAAAATACAATCTAAATAGTATATATAAAATAAGATATCTACAGTTGGTATCAGATATTACAATATGGGTTGGGTATTTGGCTTAATGATTAAGAGTACTTGTTCTTGTGGAGGACCCAGGATCAGTTGCCAGCACCCACATAAATATTCATATATGTGGTTGAGTTAGAAGAGATTCAGCGTCCTCTTCTGACCCCATGGGCACAAGGCACACATGTGGTGCACAGACGTACATCGAATCAAAATACTCACGCACACAAAGTAAAATAACCAAATTTGCATTAAACAATGGACTGTCAATGAAGAATAAGATCCTAAGAAAATAGAAGCTAAAATTCTATGTGACCAGACCCCTTGGTAGATGGAATTCTCCGTAAGAGTATCGCCTGCCACAGTGTTAGAATTTCTCAGCTTTCTCTCATAACAGGGTAGTTCCTTAAGTACTCCACTTTTGACTGATTTACTGTTCACTCACTGAGACACACACATACATTGCTGTTCTTGTTACTCTTTTGCTTTTTATTTTTACAGTGCTGAGATCAGTCATAAAGGTTTGTTTATGGGACTTGTTCACCACTGTGATATATTTTTAATGGTTTTTTGTTACTATATTTTTATTTTATAGGGACTCTCAAAGTATTTAGTAATGCCTAAATTCTACATTTTGAAAGAAAGATCTTTGATATATTATGTATGAATACAATGAAAAAGAATTTTGATAATTATATGTTTGTTTCTACTAATTTATTTGAGAATTCATTTCCATGAAATGAAAAAGGGAGAAAGCTGGGACATTTCCCCAGAAAAAGAGATGATATATCCAGTTCACAAACACTCAGTTTTATGCCATACCTGAAAGGTTCAGGTATGGAAGCTTTGTAGGTACGTGATGCTGTGACCACTGCTTGAATTTCTACACAATCATGTTAGACAGAAGTACTTACATGACTGGGCTGATGAAACACAAATCTTGGCTGGGTTAAGCTGTACATTTAATCATTCTGCTAAACCCAGCTTTTTCCTGTTCCAATTTTGTAAACATGCTTTAATAAAGCACTTTTAATAGCTACACTTTCCCTAAGCAATCTCTGCCTGCATCTCCATTCAAACAGCAACAGAGGCTGAAGCAGAAAGGGAAACTGCTGATTTTCTTCCCAGGAGCCATAGGCTAGATGATCTCATCTTTTTCCAGGTGATGCTTAGTCCAGGCTTTTCCAGATGCTTTTCCAGGCTTGCTGCTCTGTTTTGAGAATGTCTTAGAGAGGGAGAGCCCCTTATTGTTTTCATGGATAGTGTCTAAGGTATTCATTATCCCTTAGGTGGTTTTCAATTGTTCTGTTCTCCAGAAGAATGAAGAAACTCTAAAGAGGAGGATTAGAGGCCAGTTTAGCTATAGTAAATTAACTCTATAAGTTTCCCGAAAATGTAATTTGCACACATGGGAACTTAAATGTTCAAATACTTAGGAGTAAGGGAAATTATAAATGGGTTAAGTACAATATGTATATTAATATATAGGATATGTTGACCTGAGATAATATTTCCATAAATTATTAATACAGAGTTTAAATTGAATGGTATCCTATAAGCTTAATTGTTTCTTTTTGTAAACAAAAGGTCTTCGGGCAAGGAGGAGGCCATGGAAAGGCTGGGAGAAAATATAAATATTAATGGTTTCAAAATGTTAACATTGCCTCAGGGTTCACTTGATTAATGCTTCCAATAACTACTGAAAACAATGAAAGAGCTAATACAACCATTTAATCCAAACAAAGGAATGCTGTATAAAAAATGTAGAGTCCTCGTTAACAACCATTAACACTAAAAAACAGGAAAAATGTGCACCAAATATATTAATATTTTTTTAGGAAACCAGGAGCTTTTCGCAACCCACTTTCAGGGAGAGTATACTGTAAAGTGAGAAAAGAAAATTGAGGAATTATTATCAAAGAGAGCTTGTCTCTACACTGTTCTTTGGAATTGGAAACCTGATTATTTACCAATAAATAAAAAATTTACACACATACACACGCACACACATAAGTACTATAATGCTAAAACTTATAAGGTATTTAAAAACCCAAGTTCAATTCCCAACCCTGGTGAATACCTGGCTATATCTACATACCTACACACACACACACACACACACACACACACACACTCACTGCTTTGACAAGCAAAAGAATTAGAGCACAGTAGGAGGGAATCATTCTTCAAAAATAAAGTGTTCTGATCTCCACTATCTCTCCACTCCAGTCGTTTCTGGTTTCTGCAGGTACTAGAAAGTGGAGCTTTAGAGAAGGCTCATTTGCACACATGAGATTAGTGCCCTTAAAACAGAAGCCACAGAGACAGTGCTTTCTACCATGCTACCACATGAGTGCAGTTAAAAAGCAAGTGGCCTCTATGAGGAAGGAATAGGGACTTCACACTTGATCATGGGTTTCACAGCTTCAGAAATGGAAGAAATTTCTGGTACGCAGAAGCTATCCAGTTTTTAATATTTTTGTTATAGCAGCCTTACTAAGTTAAGAAGTAGGATGAGTAATCTGCAAGCAGGAAATGGATTTTTAGCAGAGGTTATATGTTAAGAAAATGAAAATCATACAGATAATTATATTCCCCATTCTCTTCTTCGTGTTTTGCACTGCCCTTGGTATTTCTTAGTATAGTTTGTGTGGTAATTTGAATAGATATGGCCCCAATACACTCATGGGTTTGAATGCTTGGGCCATAGCAAGTGACAGTATTAGGAGGTTGGAGTAGGTGTGGCCTTGTTGGAGGAAGTGTGTCACTGTGGGGGAGGGATTGGAGGTCTCCTATGCTCATGATTTGCCTAGGTTTGCACATGGTCTCCTTCTGTTGTCTGTGCATAAAGATGTAGAACTCTCAGCTCCTTCTCCAGCACTATGTCTATGTGATGCCATGCTTCCCACCATGATGAAGTGTAAGCCAATCTCAATTGAATGTTCTCCTTTATAAGACTTACTGTGCCATGGTTTCTCTTCACAGCAATAGAAACCCATCTAAGCTAGTTTGAGACTGTAAACACTAATGAAAAATGCAAATATTTCCCCTTTTTGGAAGCAAGACAACTAATGACTAGAAAAGTGAAGACACTCACCAGGAGGCACATCTATTGTATAACATGGGTTTGTAAAATAAAGACCCTGTAAGAAAAAAAAAAAAAGATTCCACATGGGTGATCCCTCAGAAGGTAACACTGGAGCAGCACTCAGGGAAGGGTGTTCAGACCATCCTTGCCGATAGATTTTAAAACCAAGTTAGAACATGTCATTCAGGCTTCTAATGCAGCCTTTTAATATTCATAAAGGTAATCTATGTTATGAATAGAAACTAAAGGTCACAAGAAATAAGAAACTTTATTGAAATAAGTGAGTTCAATTGACATTGATATTCATTGTAAAAATTGTTCAGTTCACATATTATCTCTGTGCTAATCACATTAGATCTTTAGACAGAAATCCAGCAGAGTTCTGTGGCAGGCAACTGTCATAGCTACTCATGATCCATTGTGATACAATACGGTGACCAAACAACGCAAGGAAGGAATGCTTTGTTATTGTCTTTTTCCTTTTTTTTTTAAACTCAGAGTTCAAGGCTCTAGATTCACCCTGATGGAAAAGGACTTAGACACACTTGAAGGATTTGAAGAATTGGCTGGAACAATGAAAGGGAGCAACAGAAGCCAAGGAAGAGGCAAAGAAATAATACCAGATTGCATGGTTCAGGAGACTGAGAATAAATGACAGAGATTATTCTTAGAAAGTATACAGTACACAGCCTGTGAAAAGATACAGTTCTTCAAGTTTTTCTATTGCTCTGTTTAGAAGTTAAGATACTGTCCCTTCACTTACAAATCCACTGAACATGAAAGCAATGACTAATTGCAAAGAGACTGATTCAGCTGCCAGGATAGAAGCATTGGCTGTGGAAACATCACTAGAAAATGGAGAGCTGGAGTTGAAAGCTGAAATTTTCTATACATGCTCTCTTAGTTGGGATTTCTAATAGAAACTGTACATGCTGTGAAGAGACACTATGACCACAGCAATTCTTATAATGGAAAGCTTTTCATTGTAATGGCTTAATTTCAGAAGTCTAGTCCGTTATCATCGTGGTGAGACATGGTAGCAAGCAAGCGGACATGGTGCTAGAGAAGAGGAGGATTCTACATCTTAGTCAACAGGCAACAGGAAGTGAACTGACTCACTGGGCATTGCTTGACCATATAAGAGGCCTCCACAGTGACACATTCTCTCCAATGAGACTCCACTAAGGTCACATCTTGTAATAGTGCCAATACTTTTGGGGTGAATTTTCTTTCAAACCATCACACACATCCAAGATTGAGTTGACAGAGAAAGAACCCTGACACTATCTGGGCAAGTAGCAACAGGGGATGGGATCAATATGCTGATCTCCTTCATATGAGGGTCTGGGAAAAGACAGTCTAACTACACAGCAAACACAAGTAGGGGTCCTTCCACACCCCTTCATAGCCTTCACCACAAGAAGTCTTAACTAGTTAGCAGGGCATTGAAAATAGGATCGAAGACTTGAGATGAGGCCTCTAAATGAGGTGTCTGGAAGGCATGCTGAAAACTTCCTTTCATTATTGAATTTAAAAGTCTTCCCTGGCAGGTGCAGACAGGAAGGAGGAAACTCAGTCATCCCAAGAAGGAAGTGACTGAGGTTAGAATCTTTCATTTTATTTTTCCTTATTTTTATTTTTGTTTATACTATTGTACTTCAATTGTTTAGTTTTGTGTAGTTTTGTTTCAGCTCATAACTAATCATTTTAGACTTTTATTCTCATCCTTTTTCTTATTCTATAATAGTTTCAAGTACTATTTTTATGCCTCTTCAGTACATACATTCCCTCCTGTTCATGAATTATGTCCCGTTTTCACTTTTTCCAATTCCATCTTCATTTTACCACTTAATTATTAATATCTTTAACTCTAAAGAATATAAACAATTTTTCAAATTTGAACTTTTTTGTGTTATCTCTGAATTGTATTGGAAATACAAAGAAAATACACATATGTTTTCTAGTGCAAGTTAACACCAATGATACTTGCTATTACAGTAGGACTTTATCCTAAATAGAAGCAGGGAATATTCATGAAATAAAAGACAACTCACCAGGGAAAGACATTTAATGACATAAAGTGGGTAAAAAGAAAAAAATAAAAAAGAGTACATACTAAACTTAACTAATATATAATCACCACAAAGAATGATAAAAATCATGATTATGTCACAAGCTCACACATCTCCAACTAGGGAAATGCAAGGCCCCTCTATGAAAACATTAAGTTGTGTAAAAGGAAACAGAAGAGAACACTAGAATATTCAAGGATCTGCAGAGTCGATGGGTTGGCAGATTTAATAGTGTAGGGACAGCTATTTACTGAAAGTTATCCACAATTTCAAAACGATTCTAATCAAAGTGTCAGTAACCTTCACAATAGAAATCATATCCTAAAACTTGCATGGAAAGACAATATCCCATAAATAACCAAAGGAGTGGAACCTAAACAAAAAAATAATGATGAATGAATTTCAATACTTGATCTCAAAGTATATTACACAATCTTAGTGACAAAGACAGCAGAACAAAAGAAAACGTAAGCAAATGAAATAGAAAAAAGCTCCAAAATAAATCCACTCAACTACCACTTCTTAAATTTTGATGAAAATTTCAAAAAGTTACATGGAAAAAGGACCTCTTTTATAATCAGAGGTGGTGTGATGTTGAGAACAAAGCATATCAACAAGCAAAATTAAACAAGGTTTATGCCTCTTGCACTGCACAAAAGTCTGTTCAAAATGCATCAAGGATGTTAATTTAAAATCTGAAATACTAAAACTACTATGGGAAAATATAGGAGAATAATTTCAAGATATCGGTTTAGCAAGATTTTTTTTTTATAAAGCACTACAATAGCAAAGGAAATAGTCCCTATAGCTGACAAATGTTATGTGATGTACAAGTTTCTCATAGTAAACAATCAGCAATGAATAGAGACACTCTACAGAGTGGAAGAAAGCCAATGTTTGCATAGGGGTGAAAACTACAGCACATAAAAAAAATAAAAGAACCAAACACTCAAAATTCAAATCTTCCCATCAATACATAAGTTTTTCAATTGAAGCTCTCAGAAGACAAAATAAAATGGCCAGTAAACATTTATAAAGTCTTCAAAATCATTAGCTTTCAGAAAAATGTAATTTAAAACTATTCTATGATCCCATTTTACTTGGTCAGAATGGTTATCAATAAAAAGAAAAATGAGGTTGGACATAATGGAATACCAGCATTCAAGAGTCAGATGTAGGAGGAACACTTTGAGTTTGAGGCCAACCTGATCTACATAGTGAGTCACAGG
>JAQHUG010000070.1:7263222-7277356 GCA_028555095.1 Dicrostonyx torquatus | reverse complement strand
AGTCATGTTCCATTGTCTTAGAACCCAAGAGGCAGTGGATCTCTCTAAGTTCAATGCCAGCATCATCTATGTAGCAAAACACTAGTCATCTTGTCCTCAGATACTCCTGAAACCTCAATTTCACCAGAATCAGGAAGCATGTACATATCTATATTTGTTTTCAAATTTAAACATATATTTATATACTTGTCAACTGGCATTCACATATATTTAGCAGCTTTAGTAATTAGCTGTAACATAAATACAGCATGCTTGGAATACACATATGGAAAGAGTTTGCGGACTAAGGAGGTGGCTATGTGAGTGAAGCGTGTACTATGGCAGAAGTCTGAAGATTTGAGGTTGGATCCTTAGCACCCTTATAAATGTCAGGTGTTCATCTCTGACTCCAGTGCCAGGTTGTCAGAGACAAGCTGAATCTAGGCAGCCACTCTATGTAACTGGTGACCTTCATGTTCAATGAGAATCTGTCTAAAAATTAAGCTGGACAGTAACTGAAGACACCCAAAGTCAACCTCAGGTTTACACATGCATGCTCACACATGTGTTTGGCTATTTGTGTGTACATATGCGAACATATCTATATACCACCCACAGAAACATATAAATAAATAAAATTTAGTTTGTTATATATAATAATGGAATTTACTGTAAAGGATGCAATGAACAGAACATGAATATACACGTGCATGTGTATGTTTGTACAGTAGAATAGCCTTCTGTAGGCATGGAGTACATATGTTCACAGATAGGGATGATGTTGCCTGAACATGAACTGATTCTCTCAGGGGTATTTAGAAAGTTGCCAGTTGCTCGTACTTGGTAAGTTCTCAAACACATAATCAGGTTCTTCAGAAAGAGTCGAAATTTTTGTAAAGAGACTCCTGAAACACAGTTCATCCCTGCCTGGACCTGGAAAGGCTGCTGGTTTTTGGCCTTCAGAGTTGACAGAGCATGGACACAGGGCTCTGAGTGATGTCCTAACAGCCAGTACTCTTCTCTGTCATTGCACGTTATACCTTCCTACTTATACCAACAGAGCTGAATTTTCCTGACGTCTATTGGTATTTTTGACTCACAGTCCTGTCACCATAGAAACAACAGTACAATAGGTCTCATTATATGCTATTATATGATCAAATTTTACAATCTTGTTCTGATTTTTGGCATTTTCTCAAAGTAAGCAGTGCCAGTGATATTACTCGGGTTTTATTAATTCATAAATTTATTGATTTAATTATTTTAAGGGCAAATATTAACCCCATAGTATCTGCAGTTCTTGTAAAAATCACAGCCACAATTTCAATAGAAGCAGTTCAAGAATTATCTTATTTAGCTCATAATTAAACACTTATCTGTTAGGTAATTTAGCAGAATTCAGCACCTAAGAGCCTCACTAACTCTATTACTAGATAATTGTGCAACCTACTGTAACAACTTTATAGATGCAATAGTAGCATTTCAAAGATCAGACATTCACATTTAGGAAAAGGGATTCTTTAAATAGATGGATGCAATTATTGAAAAAAGAAAATATAAAAATTAAAGAGCTCAGTAACTTAATTAACAGTTACTTTCATCTCCATCTTGCTTTATTTGTGCTCAGGTAGCTGTTGGTCATTACAGTTGTTGATTCTCTAGTCTTAAACATCATTATGATCATAATGTGTATATAAGAGACCTGTTATCTAAAAGCTAAATAATACCCAGATGAATAGCAATTGTCATGTAAGTTGGACAGAAAGTGTGATTTTTTTTTTCATTGTATACTGACACAATGCTAAGAATTACCTCTTTTATTCAAACTAAAGTGCTGTCATTTCCTCCTTTACTCCCCCAGAGAAACAAACCAAAGGGAAGGGAATTTACTCACACTGCACGATGAGCTGTACCAAGGCTTCTCTTGGCTTCACGTTGAATCCGTTGTACTGGCTGGTTTGACACTTGTACATTCCTGACATTTCTCTTGAAACATTCACAATCCTCAGTGTCCCATCATAACTCTCCATTTGCATTGTCCCATCAGGCATTGCGACTTCTTTATCGGCTCTAGACCAAAGGATGATTGGTTTAGGTTTCCCAGTTACTTGACACTGAAGTTCTATTGTGTCTCCTTCTCTGGTGACCAAAGGTGATTTTTCCTGTGGAACAGTCAGATTGGGTGGAACTTGAAATGGGAAAAAGAAAATTTTTCAAGGTTAGTATAAACTTGTAAGACATATTCAGTCACAGAACATCATAAGGAAACAATTTGCGTTGGTTGAAGGAATTTGACAATGCAGATGACATAAAATATAGGAACCACAGAAATAAGGGGAAGGTGTTGTCACTTAAAATAATTGTATAACTTTTATTGTACAATGTACTATATACATTCTCACAATAAGAAAAATATTACATATGAAGGCATATGGTCAATAAAAGAAAACTCTGCTCAATGTCCTGTCTTATTAGCCATTAACTGGGTCTTCAGTCTTTGCTTTAAACAGAACAAGCAAATTGATGCAAGTGTGGCCATCGCATATAAACACAACTCTCTTCTAACAGTTAAGTCATTATCAGTCATATAGAAAATTGCCAATCAAAAGCAATGAGGTAGAAATATTTCATTTTAATTCAGTTTTGAAATTATTTCATTTTACTCATATCAGCATGTGACAATAGCACAGCATGTGGAACTAGTAGGGAAACAATGAACCTGAGATATAAAATTAGAAGTTTAAAAAACAGGGCTAGATTTATGGTTTATTTTCTCTCTGGTGAGACTTTAATAGAGCAGCTGACTACTGTTACACTCAAACAATCATTATATTTTCCCATTTTTATCTTTTAGAAATTTAAATTTCATAAGATTCCAAATTATCAAAGTTTGAAGCAACATGGATTCTTGGCATGATATTTCTACTATTTCTATAATTATTCTTATGAAAGATAGTCAAAGCATCTTTCAATGTTTATAGGCAGTATAAAATTCCTAAAATTAATTTAATTTTTTATTGTACTGAGCATACAGTGTGACATTTGGAATAGTTTTGCTGGATCTTAGTTGACTAGGCTGGAATATATTCATGTTAGGTTTTAATAGAAAACATGAGTATTGAGGGAAATTTAATGATAATGACTTTTCTTACAAACAATGTCAGAAACAGTATTCCATATCACATGGACATATTTGCATTAACAATTCAATTGTATTTTAATTAAATTAAATGAGTCAATGCAGCAAAGTGTCCAAAAACATAAGCCAAACTCAATATTAGAGATAGGAATGGAGGAAAACATAACTGATTCTGGGATTCCGATTAATGCTGCAATTCTTTTGAAGGTGTTGCGAAATTTAGGCTAACATGGAAAGTTTATTTTCCCATTAGAGATTACGAGCCTTACTTTACTTCTGTTTCAGGGTAGCATAACAAACAAGTTGAAGTTGTTTTTCAACTAATGCTGACATGTAGATTTTTTACTACATTTAGAGACATTAATTTAGAGGTATTAATGAGATACCATAATAATTTTGGCATTCAAATGTCTCACACATACATTATTATTTTAATTTCTCCATTTACTCCAAGTTATGAAAAACTAGTTGTATGATAACACATTACAGAATCTCACAAGTCAAATAATATGAACAGTAATCATCGTCCTCTTGAAGTAAATATATACATTACAGGAGTTGATCTTAACAAAATTTATGCTGAAAAATGGAAACATTTATTTTAAAAAGTAATTCTTAAATGATTTACTCTAATAATTTATTTTGAAGATACTATTAATAATTTATTACAAGAATTATCTTTTTTAAGTAAACCACAAAATATCATGCAATTCTAAGTCTGTCTGTATCTCAACAAAACAGATGGAACTGTAATATTTGTTTACCTTTTCTGAAAGTAAATAAAATAGAATAACAAAATGATCTTGACATTTAACACATATGATGTCATTATTATGTGCCAAGCATATGTAGAGGTTTCACAATTTTATTCAATTCCCTTAATAATCCTACGGAACAAATATTTAATGTCAAAACTTACCCAAGGAGAAGCAATGAGTTTCAGGATGACAAAAATCAATGATTGTCCAGAAATGAAAACACTGACAATTTGACATGATACTTTAGGGGGTCTAAAATGTTGTAATATCTGCAAGTGAGCATTGGACTGTTTGCCCAGCACCCACACCCACTAGCCTCACAAGACGATGGATAAAATCCCTTTCAATTATTGTTCTTTGGCAGGAGGCAAGAGGAAATACAAGGGACTTTATGATGTATATTTTCCAAATTTTTTCTTATGCTATATTATTTCCTAAATAAAATTTACTCAGAATATTTTTGAATATATATCAAAATAAATATAAGTTATATCAATCCAAGTGTGTATCTGAACTTGGCAATTACTTTCTGTGAATTACATAAAATTATAATTTAAAAGACTGTGTAATGGATTGCTGTTGCTTTAAATATTTACTCAATAAAGCTCTCAATGGTCACAAATGGGGGCTACGTGTAACCAATCTGTGCATTAATGTCTAAAATATGCAACTAAGTATTGCTTTTTTGTATCAGTCCTGAGGTCACTCGCTCTATGATAGAAACAGAGTAGAAAGTGAAGAAGAACAGAGTCAAAGGCAAACATTTATATCTTGATTTAATATGATGTCTATTTAAATATCTTAAAACATTAGGCCATTATAATTAAATGCTTGACTACCTAAAATTTTCCTAAAACGTTACCATGATGAATAGTATAAAAATTACCTGCACACATTTGTTATTCATTGACTTAAATATTTAATTTTTTAATTTGACTAATTAAAGTTAATAAAACAGAATTCAGTTTTTTATCTTGAGAGCTTAAAAATAGGTCTTTTATGAAATACTTCAAGTTTTACTAAGCAACAAACATTAAAAACATTTTGTAATCCTCTTTTTCTGTAAAATGTTTTGTTTGGGAAAGAGTTCTCACTATTTTATGCCACGCTGCTGCCCTGAAACTTGCTTCATATCCTATCTTGACTTTGCTTGAACTCATGATCCTTATGCTTCAGGCTTCAACGTGCTGGGCTTACAGGAGTGCAAACTACAATGGCTTAAGGACTTTAAATTTTTATAAACATCTCTCTTGACCAAAAATATCTTATGATTTCCCTAAACATCTATAAGCTTCCCTGTTTTGCTTAGACTAAAAGTTCTATATCCTAAAATTAGACACCAAACTCTGAATTATTACTATCAGTTTTTCCATGGGAGATCATGTTTGTTAATCTTGACTTTTCTCGTCCTTATATGATGACAGTAGATATTCTAACCTATTCCAGCTTCATTTCTAAAAAGGAATCTATTTTAATATTACAAGTGTTTCAAATCTTCAAACATAAATACCAATCATTTTTAAAATTAATAGTTAATTACCAACACATGCCATCTGCTAATTAAAATGATAGTTTTTCTAATTTTCTCATATCCTCCTACCTGCACTTCTAAGTACTATCTAATCCTAATGAGCATGTTTACATATGCGTGTGTATAATATATACAGCATATACATTAAAATATCTTCCATACCTGCCTATTGAAATTTTTATTGTAGAACTACTGGCAGACATCTCAGGAAAGTCTTATTTTGCTTTCTTGTGATAGGATCCTATACAGTGTCTCTATTATGAGGGTTTCACTCTCCCAATTCTCCTGCTGCCCTGTCATTAGCTTTTTCACCACAAACACATTTTTGTTCCGGTTACTATGAAGTCCAAAATCCTCCATGAGATGGCTCATCAGAACACTGTTTTAAGAAAGTCTGAAAACAGTGCGATAGATTTGTTCAGTCATGGAACTGTCATGGTACAATATGATAAAGGCTTTGAAATTATGATGTCATTTTTCTATAAACATAGATAAAATATCAGTATTGACAAGGAACAGCATGTTAGCGAGCAGTGTGGATAGCTGCAATTGCTATTGGTAAGTGGAGCATGCTGCTGTGTGGTACAAACTCTATTTTATCCAAACAGAGTTTCTTCTCCCACCTCCCCAGTTACTACAGGGGATGACAACTCATCATTTCCTTCACAACAGTAACTGGTTTATTATCCATGTGTATGTTATAACAGCATATTCTACACGTCAAAAATAGAAATAAGAACTTCCTGAACGAACACACACACACACTTCATCGTTGTATTGTCAGCATCCAGGAGACAATCTTATACATAATATAAATTCAGTAAAATATTTTATACGTAATAAATAAATTGTGACAATGAGATAGTTGGGCAGTGCCTGGGAGGAAACGGAGACAGAAATAGAGAGAGTAAAGGAAGAAAGCAAATTTTTGCAGGGCTTCACGTTACAGGAACAGTGGTTTTCCTTAAATATACTACTATTGTCAACTTTGTCTTGATACATTTTGCTTCAGTTTTTACTCTTCTCCAATATTTGTGAAACATTAGCATATCAAAGGTTCCATAGAAATGTGAAATATTAAAGCAATCTATATTCAGAATTCATTCAAAGAAATGTGTGCTTTTTATTGCTCTCCCTCTCAGTCCCTCCCCCAACTCACCCACAATAGAAGGAACCATTATGGGTTTAGGGAGAAACCTGGTGCTAGGGAAATTCCCAGAAATCCATGAGGATGAACCCAGTGAAGACTCCTAGCAATAGTGGAGAGGGTGCCTGAACCAGCCTTCTCCTCTAGTCACGTGGGTAACTACCCTAATCATCATCATAGATCCTCCATCTTGTAACTGATGGAAGCAGATGCAGAGATCCACAGGCAAGCACCAGGTGGAACTCCAGGAGCTCAGATGACGAGAGGGAGGTGGGATTATATGAGCAAGGGGTGGTCAAGGTTATGAGGAAGAAACCCACAGAGACAGCTGACCTGCACTTCTGGGACCTGGAACTCTGGACCGACAGATGGGTAGCTTGCATGGCACAAAACTAGGCCCTCTGCATGCTGGTGACAGTTGTATGATTTGGTCTTTTTGTGGGGCCCCTGGCAGTGGGACCATGATCTATCCCTGGTGCATGAACTGGCTTTTTGGGGCCAGTTTCTTGTGATGGGGTTCCTTCCTCAGCCTTGATGCAGTGGGGAGGATCAAGCCTCAGTTTGATATGGCAGGCTTTGGAGACTCCTTATGGGAGGCCTTGCCCTTTCTGAGAAGTGGATGATGGGGTGGAGCATGGGGTAATGGGGGAGTAAAATGGGGGTAAAATGTATTTTTCATGGTGTAAATGAATCACTCCAGATATAGTGTTCTGAACAACAGAGTAACACCCATGTTCTACAGGTTTCAGTGACCATAGTGATCTTGAACAATCAGTTATTTCTCATTTACTTCCCCCCTGTTTAGAAGTAGGGGCATTCTTGGGGTCTCCTAGCACTTCTGCACACCTACATGTTAAAACTCAGTTCAAATTGTACTATTTTTTTCTCTATGTATATATGTAGGCAATATTTATTCATTCGTGTTTCCATGTATATAGGTTCACATTAATGTAAGATTACATGTGCATGCTCTTGCGTGTGTGTGTGTGTGTGTGTGTGTGTGTGTGTGTGTGTACAAGCCTGAGGCTGATAGCAGGTGTCTTTCTCAATCTTTCTCTACCCTACAAAGACGGAGTCATTTGAACACAGAGCTGTCATTACACACACACACCCTGTATTATGCAGGTATTAGGGACCTATACTCTGTTGCTCATACTTCTTCACCAGCCCTTTTATCACTGAGCATCCCCCCTGCCTTAGATGTTACTGCTTTCAATTTCTGTGGAGAATTTGTCCTTTTCTGTGGCCTGGAAATTCATTCTGCCTGACTACGAGAAACAGGTGCCATTTGCCGCTGTTCCCAGACTTGGAATTCTGTTGAGCATTTCCCCCATGTTTGGGAGATGATAAAGCCCTTTGCAGTCACTGTCTTGATGTTTTTATTATTAGTAAATTGTGCTGCCCATCCTAACAGCACGTGAAATAACTGAGAAAGGAAGAAAGGAGAAGCAGGCAGAGAATTACAAATCTGGGACTAAATCCAATAATAGAAATAAACTGACATGAGTCATGAGGACTTTTAAAAGCAACATATAGAAAAATGATAAAAAATATGTAATTACTAACTCAGATAAGTAGAATTTTGTGAAAATAAATAATGTTTGGAAAGATTTATAATGCAGGTCTTGCCATTTTAGGCATCTCAAAGTTAAGAGAATTAAAAAATGATTTTGCATATTCTTTTTCTGTTTTTTTCATTTAAAATGAGTATAGAAAAAACAATGCTCCAAATTAATTTTACTAGACAAAGGAGAGGCAATTTAAAGCACATAATTAATGTCATTAGGGATGTGTAAGATGGTTTCGATGAATTATAATATTTATTGTTTCTCAATAAAAGTATATCAAGTAAAAGACAGCAATCTGACGTACCTGCATTTTGTAAAACATTTATTCAGAAGGTACTTGTTATAAAAAAAAGTCGCTGAAAATAAAAATATAGGCATATTTTCTGATGTGGTTCATACTGAAAGGCTAATGTGGGAGTTTCTACAGACAGAGGAACTGGGGAGGTCTTGATCAAGTCTTCTAAACATTAAACATCATCATCATCAACAACAACAACAACAAAATAAAACAATAAAATCCACAACTCAAACAAAATGGCTTTCTGACAACTTTTCTCTTCTATCACAGACTGTAAATGAAACACCGTGACTGAAACAAAAGGGGAAATACTTTCTATCTTATGTTAGGGAGGAAATGGAGGGCATCAAGTCTTCAGTCTTTACTTGGAGAATTTCATTATTCCAAACACGTAGGTCCATTTGAAGTCCCAGAAATAATAATAATGTGAAACAAAATCAGATATGCTTGTGCACTCCTGGCTGGTGCTGAACTTTAAAAGGAATATGAAGATGAAAGGAATACTTTATTTTTAAAATCAGCACGTAGAACTTTCTACAGTTGACTAACCAGACCCATATTTTAAAGACTCCTGAAGTAAATGAACCGTTAATTCATTTACACTTGAAGTTTTAGGAAAATTAGTTTATATTAGTTGTCTGTATTCCTGACTAGAAAACATAATTGATAATAAAATAAAAAAAACAGACAAACAACAAGGAAATAAGATTTCAAAGGAATAATGGGTTCCTTGAAGGGACCTCTAGAGGTAAGAATTCAAGAAATGTCCTGATGTAAAGAAAATAGAAAGACCAATGTAAAGTAAATTTTCAGATGTAAATACTCAAAATGAGATCTCGTGATTTAGCTCCTGGAGAGCCCTTGCCCAACATGCACAAAGCACTATATGCTACATCTCTAGTATCACATACACAAAGGCAATAATGAGATAAATTAATGAAATCACGTGACTGTGTGCATGTATGTTTTCTCTTAAAAACAATAGAAAGTTTTATAAACAGTGGAAGTATAACTTTTTAAGTATTTTTGTTTTACATACCTCTAATTACATGCTCATGTTATGTTTGTTGGTCTGGGTGCCTGAGTAGATCAGAAGAAGGCAATGGATCCCCTGTGAGAGGAGTCACAAAGCTGTACTGAGAGGCAGAGTGGGTGCAGAGACAGAATTTTGGTCATCTCTAAGACCAGTGTGTGCTCTGAGCTACCACTCATGTTTAAAAGTTATGTCATATTTGATATGAGTCTTATATCTTACTTAGACTATGAAGGAAACAACATCCTATTTCAAGCAACAGGGATTGGTGGATTTAATCTTGCATTGATGTGGCTCAAAGTTCAGACCATATCTTTTTAGAAGATAGATAATCTATCACAGGGAGCTTTTCCATAATCATGCTATTTTACACTCAATCTTTTCATTGCTACTATATTCTGTAATAATAACATATATGTAATATAATATATATGTAAGCAGAGAGAGGGAGGAAGAGAGATACATACTCATTATTGGGGTTTGATGAATCACAGACATTTAATGTAGGACTAAATATTATGTCTTTACATTATTTGTGAATAGGGTGTTAGTAATGAGACAGTATGATTGCTGTGAGATAATAGAAAGAAGCTGCTGGTTAAGTACTACCATCTGCACAAAAACTACAACGCTGCTTGTTCCTCTTCCATTCAAAATAGTATGTTCTACATAGGACATAAATATGTTATTGCTATAATACCTATTTGAAAATAACTATTCTATAGGATTGGAAAATTCTGATTGCCTCTAACTTTACAGCATATACTAAAAATTACTAAGATTAAGAAAATTTGCTTTAATATACCAAAGTTATAAGAACACATGATTAATGATCACTTGGGCAGAGAGAGTCATACATACATTCAACACAAATCAGAGCATTTCCTTCGAATTCAAAATAATTCCAATCTGAGTCCTGGCAATAATATTAAAAGAATAAATTTGGCTCACCTTCAGCATGATAAGTACATGCTGGAATATAGTAAGGAAGACTAAAATGCTATTTGGGTGAAAATACTCAGATAGGATCAATGTTCCCTGACTTCCATATGGACGTGCTGATGATATATGCTTCCTTCTTGACACCACATCTGGATGCAAACAATTTCTGATGTAAACCAGAAAAATTACTGGCCATTCATTACTAAAGAAATAAATACTGCTACCAGATGCTGGCTGGTAAAAATTCTTCATTTGTATAAACAGAGGGGGAAAACAAGGGTAATTATATGATATGCAGGACCTAAAACTTTCGGGTCACTGTTTTATTTATATATTTGTTCATCTGTTCATTCATTTATTGTTAAGGAAATATATCACTGTTGCCGACTAGGCAGTTAAGACCGCTCTTGAACTCATTGTCCCTCTGGTTCTGGTTTCTAAATGGAATCACATGCCTGCATCACCACTCCTTGCGTTATTGTTTTTTAAAAATATTCAGAACTAGCCGGACAGTGGTGGTGCATCCCTTTAATCTCAGCACTTTGGGAGTAGAGGCTGGCAGATTGCTGTGAGTTTGAGACCAGAATGACCTACAGAGTGAGCTCCAGGACAGCCAGGACTACACAGTGAATCTCTCTCTCTCTCTCTCTCTTTATACTTATATATTCCTAACTTTCTTGAGTTGCAGGTATTTGAGAATATATTTTACTTCTGTACTGCTTTCTGGATCACAATAAACTTTATAAACAGGTTACCAAAATTAAATTGACAAATATCTTTCTTCTAAGGAATCTTTTATCATTTCTGAATTACTCTTTAAAAATGTTGTCATCTGCATGTATGTATATGCCCATTTTCTGAGATAAAATGTCTAAATCTTTCTGATTAATACATCTTACATACTATGCCTTAGTATGCATATCTATTTTGTTAGGGCAGGACTGGTCTGCAGATCTACCTAACAAATTTGCTCAGTAGTAAACTTTCACTGCCATTCATGAATGAGTTCAAACCTACCATACCATGTAATAATTCACCTCCTTTTAAATGCTCTGCTCTATTCAATTTTTCCAATTCCTATATCCTTTGTTCATTTTCCTTGTCTCTGAATTGTATTATTTCTAATTTGTTTTATTTATCGCCAAGAAATTGTGTACATCCTATCAGATGTAGCTGAAATATTCTAATATCAGCACCTAAGTCTTCTATATTCTCAGTAGCCCTCATGCCCTGTAACTTTTAAAGGTGTTTCAGAGGTGTTTGGTAAAGTCCTATATCAAAGTTACTAGGCAACCAAAGAAGGAAAACTACTACTTAATAATTATTGTCTCATGATTAAAAATATTAAAAACAGTGGATTTATATTATATGACTTATTATATCAGTAGTAATATTACTTCTTTTCAATTTGGTCACAAGAATGATACAATGAAGCAGAAATAATGCATTCAAGTGTGAAGAAAGCACTTGTTAGTGTTGAGTGATTTGCCTATTCTATGACCTTCCTCATCTAGCAGCCAATAAAAGGCTAGTCTAGTCTATACAAGAGTGCTCATGTGATCCTCCCTTCCCAGACTTGCATCAGTTACAGTCCTGTTCACGTATGAACAAGCACTTATTTATAACATGTCTTCACACCAGATGGTGTGCCCACTGTTTCTATCTGTGACAGGAATTAGAATAAATACATCCCTTGCTTATTCTGCAAATAAAATTTGCCCTTTGCTTTACCACTGGCACATACTTTTCAGCACCTCACCATAATGAATTAGGAGATGCCAACCAACCATACAACATTGATAATGTTTTACAGATCTCAAGACAGAGCAGAAAGAAAGTAAATACACGGAAGGTTAAAATACTCCGGGATCTACATCTGAAATTCTAAGGAGAAGGTTAAAGGGCAATAATACACTCACACATACACAATGCTTATTTTTGAAGAGTTAGGAAATCTTATTATAATAACATTGTTAGGTGTTTAGAGCATATGGGGAGCAGCGGTACCCTGGAAGTAGCAATTCTGAAGGTTTGGTATTGGAGATGGAGGGCATGCAGTGCCATTCATTGGAAAAGCTGGTTTGGCAGGCATCTGACATGGCTGTTCCAACTTCCCTCTCCCAGCAGGTGTTGCTATGGCACAAGAATAGTCTCCGAGGGATTCCACAGAACACAAAGTGTAGGAACAAACCAGAAAAATCATTCTCTGCATCGCATTCAAATGTTTTCTGCTATATGAGCCAAAAGTCTTGCTGCAAATAAAACTCAGAACCTGTACTTGCTGCCTCATAGATGGCTAATGTCAATTTTGGCACTGCTTGTTAGGTTTTTCCAGTTTCTTGAGTTATTAATATCTTTGAACAATTTAATGATCTAACTTGCATTTCTGATGCAATATTTGTTGAGTTATTAATATTAATCTCTATAATGAAAATTTCTTATTAACCTCTTTGTGCCTTCCTCAAATTCTTTTTCAAGTTTTTTTTTCTTCTGCACTGAAATCCATGAAAGTAATTGGTGCTTCCTGAATATAGATGGCAAGATTTACAAGCCAAATTTTATTTTGCTTAAACAACATAAATAGGAACAAGGTTTTTTGCATTCTTTTTTATTGTTTTTAATGAGCTATACATTTTTCTCTACTCCCTTCCCTTTCTCCCCTCTTTCATTCTACATTCTCCTGTCACTCTTAAGCTTTCAATTTACTCAGGAGATCTTGTCTTTTTCCCCTTCCTATATAGATCTATGTATGCCTCTTTTAAAGTCCTCTTTGTTGTCTAGGTTCTCTGGGTTGTGGACCTGGAGCAAGTTTTAAAGCTAGCTAGTAGCTCAAATTATGTGAAAATTTAGCAACCACAAATTATGATTTAGAATGAAAATATTGAAAGAAAGAGCAGAAGCACATGATGATTTCTATAATTAGAACCATTACATAGCAGGTAGGTCTAAAATATTTAATTTTGGGGAATGAAAGGATTATTTAATAAAGAATCATTAAGCCATAGCATGTCTGGGAATTAGCCTGCTTCCTCAACCTATTGCTCTTATAGAAGCTTCATTAAATGTTTGGTATATTTATAAAATAACAGAAGATAAAAGTAGAAAACTACAGTTATATAAAAAAGCTTGAATGATTTTGACTATAAAATACTTTACTCTAAATAGAATGTAATAATACAAATTTAAGAGAGTAGACAAGATATTCTTATAGATAAAATGTTAGCTAAGTGAGTTCCAGATGGGCATGTGGCACATGCCTTTAACCGCAGCATTTGGGTAGTAGAGGCAAGTGGTTTTCTGTAGGTTCACGGCCAGCCTGATCTACATAGGGAGCTCAGGTCAGTCAGGGCTACACATTAAGTAAAGACAAAAATGTTTGTGTGTGTGTGCATGTGTGCCAAGTTTCTGTAACTACTATAGCCCATAACACATTTGCATTCTGGCTCATTGGTTCTTAAGGACAAAGAGGCTGAAACATTACCAGTAGGCAACAGTCCTGTGGCGATACACAGATTATTAGAAATGGGTTATTTTAAAATGTATGATCTACCTAAGAATATGCCTAAGCTATTGGCCAAATAGTGTTGTAACTAATATAATTTCTGTGTGATTTATTTGGGTCTGGGTTGTTGGGAATGAAAATACACTATTTGCTTACAAAAAAAAATGCCCATGATTTATTCAAATGTTTGCATGCGAGTGTGTGTGTGTGTGTGTGTGTGTGTGTGTGTGTGTGTGT
>JAQHUG010000070.1:7233024-7260934 GCA_028555095.1 Dicrostonyx torquatus | reverse complement strand
AGGCCAGTGATAATGGACCAGGCAGAGTTTAATTAAATACCGTTCTCATGTATGTTATTTCGGGTGCAGGAGGCCAGCCGCTGAGCGGGCCAGCGGCTGGGTGCTGGGGGCTGGGTGCTGGGAACATACAACCCGCACACCTCTCCCCTAAATACAACACAGGAGTTGAGAAGATACAATACATTTTTATAAGGCTGTCTTGAGGAAAAGAACATCCTGGGGAGGATACAAATGTACCCAAAGAGGATCTAGAGGCACATCTAAAGATGTCCTAAGGGAAGAAGCTTACATTTGTCTGCCATTACAGGCAATAATTTGATTTCTATGTCTTGATAGTATCATAAATGGCAGGCTACATAGATATCCAGCTCTCGTTCTTTTTCTCTGAAGTAATGAGGTCTGGACATCCCTAATAGATCCATTTCTCCCTTATGAGGATGACAAAATGTCAGTGCTGTCCATTTTCAGAAAGGTCAGGGTGTAACCATGAAAACCACGGACTAGAAAGTGAATGGAAACTGTGTGATCATGTTAATTATGGCACTGCTTCCCAATGGTGAAAGAACTCAGAATTAAAAAGAAGGCAGACAATTAATCATATTCCAAATGTGTTTTGTAAAAGTGTGGTAAGAGATGCTTCAAAACAATCTAAAATTTATTTTATTTTCTGCAGCAACTGCTGCTCACACCACTAAACTCTTCAAAACAGAATGGCTAGAAAAAAAATCAATTTACTTGTACAACGAAAAGGCCTTTTGTCTCTTTATAGAACCCATGTGACATTGCTAGGCCTCTTATAAATGATCACTGAGGACAATGCCTGTAGTTTACAAATTCCCTAATTACAGCACTGATTGTGCCCCACCGGAGATGCCTAATTCTCTGGAAATAGATACGATTGCCATCTTAATAAACATTTTGACATGAGACGGAGCTGGCTCCTTTATGCCTTATCAAGAGTAAAATGAAAGGCCCAGTGAACGCAATGTTCCCTCCTCAGATCACAGCCACGTGTTCCTTAGAGCAAATGAGGTTTAATTATCAGATCGGCTGGCTGATGAGTGGTCAATTAAAAGGGAATAGGAGGAGAGCTTGCATATAACACACGGAGTCCTTACTAACAATTTTTGTATGGCAGCACGCTTGCATCTTACGGTGCATTTGGCATTTCTGAGAGGTGCAGAATGCAGCTCTCAAAATACGGACCCAATTTCAAAACCGCACTGAGGCGTATATAACGCCATCGATTGTGGCGACTTATTCTGATCTAATGTTTGGGAGGTATGTTTCATGTTGTAGTTTGTTTTCAAACAAGAAGATTTCTGTTAAAATGTCAACTGAAGAATACTGTTCACAAATATTACTTAGACAGAGTTGGTAAAATTGTACTACTAATGTAACTTTTACAGTCGTTTGTAATTCATGCTAAGTGCATTTCGGAAAAAGTCATTGGTCCACTTGCCATCTTACTATTTCTACTTTTAAACTCCCCATGTATTTCATAAGATGCAAACCATCTCTTTAAGAAGTTTCATGATACTTCTCTCATTTCACAAATTTTAATCTATTCATTGGTACTGAAGGATCTACAAAACTTTGGAAATTGTGAAATATTGCCTTTCATGAACTTGGGAGTATGGTCTTCTCAGCTCTTCCTGTACCCTGAAATTCTTTGCTATCCATCCTTGCTGAAGCATACAGTCCTGAACCTGAACCAAACCATGAAGCATAACCCTTCCCTAACCCACCTGAAATATTATAATACTGTCAGGAATTCCCTTTATCCCTGGGATTTTCCTGAAGGACCTTTTCTGGGATCCTATCCCAGCCTTCTCACAAAGGAGGTCTTTTAATCTTACTTTAAGCTACCCTTCTTTACGAGGTTCCTCTCTAAGTTTCAAAGGGAATGTCTCCTTCCCTTTAAGACCCTGTCACACTGTTTTTAATGCAATTGTACACTTTTCTCTAATGCTCACCCACCTTAAGGTCTGAATCACAGGGCCCGCCCTTTTTTTCCCCCCTAATAAGCTAATTGCACAAGGACAATGATGTATCCACTCCTCTGCAGAGCTGACTACTGTTGCTCCCTCATAGTTAGCTCTACCTGAACCCCTCCCAGAACACTTCCTCATAACAGAAAAGTAGTATCCACTGTTGGGGATTGAAGAAAATTTTCACTGTGCAATTTATTCATTATAAAATCCTTGAACATACTTGGTCTTTAGGCTTTCCACCATTTGCCTTAAAATTGTGTTTAAAATGAATTACCTCTAAAGAAGAGAATAAAACCTCTAGCTTGGGTGGAGACCTCACACTCCAATGGGCCCGTTCAGTCACCCAACCCGATGATCAACCCTAGGAAGCTGGGCTCTAAGACATGCTAGAAAGAGGCAAAAATCACTAATTTTAAAATGAAATGCTGCAATGCCGCATTTTCTTCTTCCCTGAATCTCCACCCCTAGTGAAGTACCTCATTGGGTCTCCCTCTCCAACATGCAACCAGGAATCAGTCATGTGTCTAACTTTCAGGCAGCTGCCACAGCACAGTCCTCATTTCCCTTCCTTCTCCTCTAGGCAACTGTGATTTACATCTTTTTTGTCCTTCAGGTTTTTCTATTAATCTAATAAAACTGTGTTTGAACCCTTTCCATTCTTAAGTTATTTTATTAATAAGACTAAGAACCCTGCTGGTACTTTGACTTGCCCTTGATCAACTGTTGCTTTTTAAACCTCTGAACGGTCAACCATTAGGCCCCTAAAGCATCTGCCATACCCCTCCCTCCCTCTCTCCCTGCTTTCCTTCCTCTCTTTCTTCATTTTTTGAAAATTATGTAAACATGTTTTAATAAGGTCTAATGATATATTTCTCTCTTAAGACCAGCGTCTCATTCCTGATCCAGCTCAATGGCCAACAAACTGTCCTTCAGGATTCTTGCTGGTCAGAATCAGTGGCATTGTCCTATGCATTTTCATAAACGTTGGTAACACATTAAAGCAAATGTCACACTTTGTCAGTTATTAAGGGTAGTCAATGTAAACATACTGGAATATTATTAACTAGATTCTATGGAATTTTATTTCTTTCCATAGCCACTTTTCTATCATAGTTATTTAGCAAATATTTTGATGGATTGTGTGCTGTATTTATTAATTATTTCTACAATGGTGACACACTTTTTAGTTCTTGGTATGGCACGTGCCACATCCTATCACTTTTGTTTTCCATTAGCCTTGCTACTCAACATTTAATTTTCTTTTTTCTTAATTTATTTCTTTATTATGTATGCAATATTCTGTCTGTGTGTATGACTGAAGGCCAGAAGAAGGAACCAGACCTCATTACAGATGATTGTGAGCCACCATGTGGTTGCTGGGAATTGAACTCAGGACCTTTGGAAGAGCAGGCAATGCTCTTAACTGCTGAGCCATCTTTCCAGCCTTCAACATTTAATTTTCAAGGCACATACACTGCACTCAGTATTCTGGAAGGTTTTTTGCCTTGAGTCAGAAAATTGCAAAACTTTAGTGTGTTTTCAGCTAAAGTGTTTTCTCCTGCCATGTCCGACGTTTATTTTGTGCTATTTAGCAATGTCTTTTAAATCATTCAGCACATTTTAACAGGGCACTTAGTAAACCTTTAGAAGTTGTTTGTATCTTAAAATATTCAAAGCTTTCTTGACCATTTGAAAGTTGAATGAAAAAGCAGAGGAAATGGAACAATGGCTTTAGGAATCACAGTCTCCACCAGATCTACATTAAGAACGATTAAATAAAACATTCTATGTGGAGAACTGACATAAAACTAAAATATTAAGAAAAATTTGCTACTTTTATTTACCATTTTAGCCAGCCATATTACCAGTTCAAACCCAGAATGCAGGTAAACGTCATCTAGCTATCTTTTACTTTTGATTTGTTTCTGTGCCCCACAGTAAACTATAGAAGACTAATGCAAGTCAGCAGAACTCTGATAAATGTTTAATAACTCTTGGAAGCATTTTAAATTTTAATACAGAACTTTCAGATTTTAAATAAAACACATTTATGGAACAAAACCTTTCCCTCAAATAAACAATGCTAACAGTAAGACATTCTTCTTGGAAAGAGTTATGTAGCTCACTATGAATTATATAACAATCATCTGTAACACTGATTGACATGCATACTGTTCTTTCCAAAGGAAAGATGAAAACGTTACATCTCTGTGTGTACTCTGAGTTGGAAATTTCTTTAGCCTGTGCACATACTTAAGGATGTGTAGAGACTCGTTAAGAGCAGTGTTGTAGTCCAGTGACTCCCTGGGAAATTCATTGAACACAATGGCCTCTTAAAACTCTATCACTAGTAGGTAGAGTTGAGCTCAGGCTACTCTTCAGGTCTTACCCTCTCCAACTGTGCTCCTCTCCTGGAGGAGAGGACAGTCTGTAAGGAGGAAGATGGAAAAGGTCACAGAAGAAGCCCTACTGTTTTCAGGAGAAAATCATCCACTGTTACCATGGCCAAATGCTATGCTTCACATTGGCCTATACCCAGGAATGGTAAACTAATAAGAATTAAAATGCTCTGTCTGGTAGGAATTAAAATGCTCAAAAGACACACTTGGTGCTCTTCTCCTTGGTTATCACAAAATCGAGGGAATGAACCAAAGAAATTAGTATTTAATCAGGAAACTCCTGCTTGGAGAGGAAACAGCTAGAACCTTCAGAGCATCCAGAGGAGGAAACTGCCTCCTAGAAGAAGATTTACATCTTTACAGATGCGCTTATAGGAGAGAAGGGGAATGGGAGACAATGTGGAAGACTGCTTCATTGAGCAGGTTGCTTTCCCTTTAAACCCATAATGAGGTCAGGACTCTCACTGGATGTCTTTGTCCTTCTTTACAGTATGGCCATACTGAATTTGCCTTTTTTGAATTTTCAGTATTAACTTGGTTCCTTTAATTGGTTTATTAAGGGTGACTGACTGAACTCTGTTTGCTAAGATCACAGGTGGTGGCTTAAGTCCGGTAACACTACCTGGAAATAAACACAATAGTCAATTTTCATGACTTAAAGACTGAGTTTAACTTTCAGGAAAGCAGTCCTGCCTGAGGCTGGTGTGGAAGCGGCCAGTCAGCCACCCAAAAAAGATGACATGGCCTCAAAAGTGCTAATTTTATTATTTCACTTTCAGTAATGCTGCAGCTAAATATTTTGGCATTATGTCTTTTAAGCCATCGTGTGTGTGTGTGTATATGTGTATATGTGTGTGTGTGCATTACATGGCTTTGTTCATATGTACACACATGAACAGAAAATGGAAGAGTTATAAACAGCATAACATCAGCAGTAGGAAAACAATTCCATGTCACAGATAAAGCCTGAGGACTTGAGCAGTCACAAAATAACCTCAGGAATATTTGCAGCATACAAAGTTCTACAGTGTGGACCACTCTAGCAGACAGCAGTGAGCTTAGCAAGTTAGTCAGTAAAATGTGCATTTGAAGGAAATACAGGGGCAGTCTGAGGTTTTGCATCAATCTTTACAAAGAATGTGATGGTGTTTTCATAGGTAAATAGTAATTCAATTTAATATTTTTAGCAAGTCCACATAGCCTATCTGTTTAGTTCTGTCCTGTTAATGAATATGGTTGCAATATTATATATCTTAGAGGTCAGCATACCATGAATGCTGGGCACATATCCTTGTTCCCTCTTTTGAAAAAGAAAGTTTTAGTGCAGCTCTGCCCATTTATTCACTAAGGTAGCTTAGCTTTTATAATTAGTAGAATATTCAGCAGAGTAGAATAGCTGAAGCTGAACCATATGTATGGCTAAAGACGCTGACAACTACTACCCAGCTCTTCACCAGTCCTTGGCTCTGGCGTCAGTTCAAGGTTCATAGATTTTATGTTTGGGGATTAAGAAGGTAAATTATTTTTTCTCTGTCTACTAACTTGGGCATGAGTTTATAAATGTTAACTGCAGGTCTTTACTTCTGACCAAAGCATTATTTTTCATGTTGATGTAAGAGTTCCAATTTTTTATTGGAGGAACTCCAACCCTCACTACAGTCATTCTGGACGAATACACTTTTAACCAGCAAAATTCCCTAGGTCAGTTTCTTTCCTGTTGAAATAGAAAAAAAAAAAAAAACAAACCAAAAACAAAGAATCATATCCATTGGAATGGGCTTAATGAGTTTTTTCTTTGCTCTCATGTTCGCTTCCTATTCTCATTCCTTGTGCACCACAGCAGCCCCAAGCTAACAAGCACTATCATTGGACCTGTGCGGACATTTGTTCTCTTCCAGAGTAACTAGATGGTCAGCTGGAAGCTGAAATTGTGAAGTCATTTCCAGGTGGTCATCACTGGGCCTGTGCACTTATGTCTCTGTATCTTGCTTAATCCCCAAAATCTTGTCCCTTTTTCTGCCACATAAAATCCCCTTGAACTCTTACTAAGACAGAAACACAAGCTTGCAATCCTGCGCTGAGTCTTCTTCTGTATTGGGTCACCAGATGTCTCACCATGAATTCCAAAGGAAACCGATTTTCCTTAAACTCAAGACCTGACGTAGTTATTTCTGAGTTTACTATAAACACACACTTGTTGAGTCGGGTGAAGGAATGTGTGCACACTCATGCGCACCAGAGACTATAAAATGAGGGGACAAAGAAATGGAATGTTTTACAGAAAAACCTATGAAAACTAAACTTCTACTCGGCCAATTATGCTCACAGAAATGAAGAACAGCTCTTTGATGATATTCTAAGAATTTGATTTGAGCTGCTGATAATTTAGGCTTAAATTTGCACACATGTTTCCTTAGGAGGTGCATGAAGAATCTGTAGTTCGCAAAACTGACCTAAGAGCAATGTATGTCTGAATCATCTCCATATGGTACAGAGCCCAACATGGAAAGCATTTAGTAACAGAATTGGAAATGAATGGCTATTCAAATTGTGAAAACAACAAATGGTTACAAAAAAAGATAATGTGTGAACTTACAGAACTCTCTGTGTGTTTGTTAACACTGAATTAATCGGAAAACAATACATAATTAATGTCACATACATTGTAGCTTTTAGTATCCTGTAAATGCATGAATAACCCTGACATAGACATAGCCTCTCCAAAGTTTTAATATAACTCATTTTCTGACATCATTGTCTTTTAAAACCATTAATAATTCTGCAAAGCACAGGTTGCCTTCAGGGTTATTTCCCACTTCAATCAGTCTTAAGTGTTATCTAACACACATGCTGACTATGGGTCTGTGATTAAGGAAAGATTTCTGCAGAAAGGTCTCAGGGCAACAAATCCTCATCATATTAAGCATCATGTATACACCTCTTAAAACAAAGTAACAACTGTAATACCAGGCTCAGAAAGTTTAGAGTGAATTTAAAATATAACCTAGAATGATGTAAATTTAACATAAAAATGCTTAACTATAATAAAACCACTGACCACTTGGCCATTGTTAAACTTTCTCAAATGGTGATAATTAAGAAACCCCCAAATTGGGAAGGCATGTAGATATTTTTGATTGTCGTTTTTGTAGTGCAAGCTTTTTAGAATGGAACCACATGTCCAATTATTTATATCATTAACAATTGCTCCATTTTCTTTGATTTACTCACTCAACCAATTCATCTAAAATTTTCTCTTCTCAGGTGTTTTGCTAAATTGACAAAGTCTGAGACTTTCTTCTGTGATACAGTTTGTGCAACCTCCTTAGTCAAACTAACTTGTAATATATCTGTTTTCATATTGAAGTGCCATTTTGAGTGCAGAATTCTATAATGTAGAGATAATGTTTTTAATGGTATTTGTAGAGTCCCAAAATCTCATCCATGAGAACTGTATAATCTACCCTGGTGTGTCATTGCACTGTAGGTAATATGAAAAACAAGTCTGCTTCAGCACGAAGAGAGACACACTTGTTAGTTTAAGAGTTATCTTCTCTAGTCCTTCTCTCAAAGTGTGATTTTCTTGGTGTCCAGAATGAAGAATATAATAGTTCTGTTTTCAAATAAAATCCATTGTTCCTGAACTTTGCATAATGCTTTCATTTTTTTGCACACTAATACCTTGGCAATTTTCAAAAAAAACCTTACATTTTTAGTTTTATTAGACAAATTACAACATCCATCTTGTCCTGAGGCTGAAACATTAAATCAAATTGTTCATATATCTACTGAAGAGCTTTTTGTCATATCAGTAGAAAATTGAAAAAGAATAACAAGGGCAACAGTGTTTGTACTACTGAATAGAATAAGAAAAGACAGTAACAGTAGAGTGTTAGATTCATAAATTAGATCATAGTTTTGTTAGAATCTCTGGGGATTTCATAAGTTGAGGTTGAACATTTCTACTTTGTCATCCACAATATTTAAGATTCAAACAGCCAGATGTAGAGATAGTATTTAAGTGAATATAAGAACGTATTCTAGTAATAATTTTACAAAACTCATTCTTTTCTGTGATCTATTTTGTTTAATTTGAACAGCCAATGAACCATGAACCATGTTTTCCTCAAATGACTCTGTTAAATAAAAGCAGTGATTCCTCTTTCTCTCTCTTTCTTTGTACGTGTGTGTGTGTGTGTGTGTGTGTGTGTGTGTGCTGATGAGTTCTCAAACAAGAGATGAGTGAACAAAACAGGGGAAACAAAGTAGAGTTATGTAGATGGGTAAAAAAAAATTCTGGAGAGTTACCCTTCAAAAATAAAGGCAAATGGCCTTGGAAATTTTCTTACTTTTACAGGGAAATCATCCATGGATGTCACTTAGTATAACGATGCCTACCATACTAATGTAGGCCGTTCATGGATATCTGTTGATTGAGTAAATATGTACCAACAGTTTTCCATTGAAATCATAAATAAATCTATCTGATCATGCTAGTTCAAATATTTACAGATCAGGTAGATATAAAGAGGCTTTGCCTAAGCTAGGATAGGAACCATATCCAAATACAATTACTCTTACCATTCCAACTTCCTTTCACATAGACTATGTGTCAAATAAACACTGGATATACTTTAGAACAAAGAATTACAAAACACAAGAGAACAGTTTCAGCCTTTCATACAGACTTTACTTAGTAAAACCAATCCAGCGTGAACTTCCATGGGGACCAAGAGAAGGCACACAGTTGCATGTGAATCAAACATGTCTAAGAGTCGAAATGCTGCCGGACTGGAAAGGAGAAGCCAGCTCTTCAGCACCTGCAAACATGGAGCTTTTCTCCTGTAACAAAGCTCTATGAGTTCAATTTCTAGTTCCCACCCAGCACTGTGTAAGAATCTTCAGTTAAAACAATCTGATAACAGGTTGGAAAAGTACACACAGGTCGTTAAAACTTCCTGAGAGTTAACTTATCCTAAAAGCCCTGGTCGTCTCCTCATCTAGACAGAAAACTTCAAACAACAGAAAAGGATAACACACTCTCATTTTTAACTTGAAAAGAATTCCCCTCCAATAGATTTTTGTATTTGGTTATTTTCATTGTGAGGGCATAGTTCCATTGTATTCTATAAGAAGTTCTGCCTGGCAACAGCTTTAAGAAAAAGTTTCCTCTAGTAGAAAACACATTTCTTTTGTATTTTTTTTATTTAAACATTCTTAAATTACTTCTCAAGGTTCATGCCTTAGATACGAGTAGTTTCATTATATTTTAAATTTAGAAAACTGCTTCAGCTTTAGTGACTGGTTAAACTTCACTAATATGATTCTTAATGCTACAGGGACTGTGGTTAATGTAAAAAAGCTGGGACAATTTTACTTAAAGCTTGGGAAAACTTTACACTGCTACTGATTTTATTTACAGTTTTTATAAAATCCCATTTAAATTGAAATAAAAATAAAAGCAGCAATGTCTCAATTCAAATATTTACTAGATATTGAGGATGGTAAGATTTAGATTTGATTTAAAAAGTAATGATTTCTTAGCTTCAATGATTTCAACCAACCACCTCAAGTCATTTTAAAAGCATTTGGCACCATGAGCGAGCCTCTTACCTGTACTGCTGGAAATATTAACGTCAATACTGATATCAGATATTCCTCCTCCCTTCAGAGAGGCCACGCATGTGTAAGTCCCAAAGTCCGTGAATTTTAAATCAATGATATCCAAATTTGTTGTTCCGGGGGATACATCCGGGTCAGTCTGTGTAATAACCATCCGCTCAGAACTTCTTAATGGACGACCATTTTTAAACCAACTAAATGTTAACTCCTCAGAAGGAACAGCTTCTACTTGACAAGATATTTTCACCTCACGCCCAATCTGGATGTTGTCATCTTTGTGATAAGGATCAGGAGTGATCCAAAATCGTCCTTTTTTTAAGGCTAAAACATAAAAAATTCCACAAGGAGTTAGTGTTACCTTCATGATTGTGGGGATTCCGTCAGTCTAGGTAATCGTGTCTGGGCTGAAATAATAAAGTAAAGCAAAACAGGATGAGCATGTGCTTCTTTGCTGATTTTTCATTATCTATACTATAAATCTTAATAGGTACTCCAGAAGAAATCTAAATGAGAACTCATTTAAAGATCCTCAACATCGATTTTTATACATCAGATAATGCTTGACAGTAATAGAAAAAATACAGTTTGAATTCTACTCACAATTGTTGCTCCAGTTAGGTCTCTGTTCCTGGGGAGTACAACACTGACCAAAATCTACTTGGGGAAAGAATGGTTGTATTTCCTGTTACACTTACAAACCATTATTGAGGAAAGCAAGAACCCAGAGCAGGAACTCAGGCAAAGACCATGGAAAACAGAATTGCTTACTGGCTTGCCTGCTCCCTTTGGCTTCCTTGGCAACTCTTCTTATGCAACCCAGGCTTACCTGCCCCGGCATGACATCCCACACAGTGGCCTGAGTCTCCTACATCAAGCAGCAATTAAGAAAATGTCCCATAGACATGTCCACAAGCCAATTCAACGTAGGCAACACTTCAACTGAAGTGTCCTATTCCTAGGTGGATCGCAATGGCAACATCAGCTAGCTATGACAACTGTATTTAACTATGCTGTACTATGATTAAATATTTTTATCATAGGAGAGACAGACAGATCTTGTGAGCTTGAGGCCAATCTAGTCTACAAGAGCTATTTCCAGAACAGACTCCATTGCTACAGAGAAACGCTGTCTCGACAAATAAAAAAAAAAAAAATTAAATGAATCATGGAAATGGAAACAGTTTACCTAAAATCATAGGGCATTAATGCTTATAAAATAACTCTAATACCTTTTTTATACTATGCTTTCACCACTCCATAATTTCCCAAGCTATACACATGCTGTACAAATTTCATATTAAGGAAACTTCCTCTGAGATCATATCTACATTCTGATCAAAGTTGGTTTAGTAAGACTTGAGTCCATTTATTCTTACGAATCATTTCTAAATTCATGCAAAATGTGAACTGGCAGTGGAGGAGCTACTTCATCTGCAAACACTCTCCTAAACCCACAGTATGTAGATGGTTCAGTTAAAACAAGGTTGACTCTTTCTTGGAGAAGACTAAGAGAGCCCCTTGCAGATGACCCAGAATGCCTGCCATGCTCTGTCCTCACAACAGAACATTCTGGGTCAAGGGTCAGTGATAGAGATAATCTGATTCTGCCTTAATAATGGACTGAATGTGACTCGGGTGGCAGTTATGGCTTCCTAGGGACCTGAACTTGGCTTCAAATTGTAGAACCAAGGGGAATAAATTATTTCTGCTACAGCTGCTTCTCATATGGACGTACTATTTGTTTTACATTATTGTCTGTGTTTTCCCTCAGCTTGATGTTGGCCTCCCTGCAAATGAAATGTAATTTATACAGTGGAGTTGTATCAGAATAAAATATTGGACACCCACTTTTAACCTCGAAGCTACAGGCACAGAGATACTATGAGAAGTCAAGTGTCTGCAGGGGGCCTGCAGAAATAAGAGGCTATGCAGCAGCATTTTCATGACTTCTGTGAACCTAACACTAGTTCCCTCAGTTACTCCTCGAAAGATCAAGGACAGCACATGCACACAGAACAATAAGAGATGAGTAAATTTTTAATCTGAAAACGCATGCCATCTAAGTTCCTTTTTTGTTCATCTTAAGAGTTTTCTCTTTCGTGCATTGTGTCTCGGGAGAAGGAGAAAACCACGAAAACAGTGTTTCCATTCCTCTTTGTATTCAGTACATTGTTGTACCATCCTTCTCCAAGTCCAGACACTCAATTCATTTGAGATGAACAACACAGAAATCATCAGGACCCTATGAGAATGTATGATGTCATCATTTCCAATAATTCATAATTACAATATTCAGCACATTCTTATGATGTATAAATCTAGGGAAACTAGGCATATATACATATGAAAAGCTTTACAAGCTTCAGGAAATCTGAATTACAAAAAGAACTTTACAAATTAGTGTTGATAAAATGTAGGTTTGATGATAATGAAAAATCAGAAGACAAATAATTACATCATTTAATATTATTGTTTATTGAATTCTTCATAATAACATGCAGTCCTTGAATCTCATTTTTGTGGAATCATATCTTTGTAGGTAGGTTACTGTAGGGCAAAGTAATAATACATTGAGGTTGTCTACTACCTAGAGTAATATGCTATCTTTACAGAAGCACTGAAGCTGAATCCACTTTCTCCAGAAGCTAAACGTAATTTAAAATATAATCACACTTGGCTACTATATTTGGAACAAGATATTGTGTACATATAATTCAAATGTGGTAATAGTTCTACTCATAACCCAGTTTAGGGTATCAGAGTATAGCACTTCTTCAAAAACATTAAAAATACCAAGAATGTTTTTATTTTTAGTAGAATGACACCTAAATCAGTTTTATTTCTCAACATTATTTCACTTTAAAAGTAAATACAAATTTTAAATGAAGTTATTATTTAAAGCAAACTTGTGAAAAAATAAATTATATGTATAGACTTAATAAATAACTTTAAACTAACATGAGGGTACATCTGAGTACTATTAAGAACAATTTTTCTTTACAAAATGGTTTGTTGATTGATATATATAATATATACAAACAGATGCAGAACCCAGATAGGTGTTCATGTGATTGGGATCCACTTAACACACAGTACTATTGTGCAGTTCAGTGATTTGAATGGAAACGAATTAAACATATTATTGACACCAGAGTCACTTTACATTAATCGCCAAATTCAATTGAAAGTGCTAAACTCAAAGTAAAAAAAAAAAAAAAAGCCCTGAAAAAACATGTGAAATCAATATTCACATTATATGCTACAGGCTGTTTAACTGGTGGAAAAGTTATTAGCAAAAGCCTAAGTAAAAATATTAAAGATTATATAGCTTCAATAAGATTAAATGTCATACATAATTGCAGTTATTTTATGAAAATACAATCAAACATATTTCAATGAACTACTAAAACAATAAATTTAATGTGAAAGATATTTGATCTCTGTATATAATTATTCAACAAGTTAGCCAAAGTTAGTCATACTAGACTTCTAAAGGATACAGAGATCAAAAGACAAAAAGAAGGACAAACTGGTCTGTTTATTCAAATATAGGTAAAGAATATCAGAGTAAGAGTTTGAGTCACTCAGCTGCACATCAATCATTTTATGTTTCTTCCTGGATTTCCTGTATCTAAACAAGTAATTATGGAAACAGAAGAGTAATAGTCTAAACAAAATAAAATATAATTGTGTGGACATGAGGTATGCTTTTCCACACTAACAAGAGAGTAAAATTTATTAGATTTTACTCATTTTGTTCAGAGAGCTGAGAGACTAGCTCTGTAAAGTAGCATGTGTAAATAGCAATTTGGAACTATCTTTTTGCTTCTGTGAGGCCCTAGATGGGTTATCTAATTTTTATGGTCAAGTGTGTTCTTCATAAAAATAGGAGGTATAAAAATAGTACTAGGCTTGCTCAGAGACCCACTGTGAGAAATAGCTTATTAGCGATTGTGTTTGATCTTTGAAAATATAAAGTGCTTAATTTAGTTAATAAACTGTGAGGCAGGTCCCTTAATTTACAATTAAATACTCTTTTCAGTGAACAATTTCTAGTTGATTAAACAATGCTAATTTAAAGCCATTCCTAATTTTCATTTAAGAGTTCCACCTGTTCAAATCAATCTGAGATAAGTGCTTAAGTATAGTAGTTGTCCAGTAGAGTAAGAGACTATAGAGCACTAAAGTGTTCTTTGAAAAGAGAGGAGAAATCTTTTTCCAAATGTAATCTCTTAGTTGAATATTGAAAATTCCATAACACCATCCTAAGAGCATGAAGAGGGGAATTGAGCTCAAAGTCCTATTCCCTACTTAGGGCTTATTGGCAGTTGTCAACTGTTGGCAGAGGGAGAGTCATTTTTTTATATGAATGTAGGCTTTGATAAGTCTGCCATGCTCCAACATCAGGTCACATGTCCAAGAATATATGGGCATCACAAAGTGCTCTTGAAAAAAAAGACATAAAGTTGAATGGGTGAAGAAATGAATCTGGAAAGAGTTCAGAGATGGCAGGCATTTATTATCCAAACACGTTGTAAAAAAGTCTAGAAGAACTAATAAAAGATTGAAACACAGATTTTTTGATTCATTATTCCATAAGTTAGATAAAAAGCACTCGTATAACAACTGAAACAACTGATGGATATAACACATAAAACATTGCAACTGAAAAAGTATCTTTGGAAATAAAAATTATCAGCTGTCTGCTTTTGGAATTCTGCTAAGAATTTATTTCATAAAGACATTGAGACAGAGCAGCCTCTAATTACCAATCTAAATTGCCAAATTAGTAAAAAGATGGAGTTACAGTGTTATTTCAGTGGTTATGAGAACTGACTGATTATAAAGAGGTCCAAGGTTTGATTTTCAGCATCCACATGGTAGATCACAATCATTTCTAACATCAGGTCCAGGGGATCTGATGCTTCTTCTGGCCTCTATGAGCATACATATGGTACACAGATGTGTGTAACGGTCAAACACCTAGTACATAAATTATCTAATGAACAAAAATAGTGAAAAGACTTTCCAGATGCACCTCATCTTAAATTTCAGTGGAATTCTGGATAAAAAATTTCACAAACTGTTACTAAAAGAAATAGACACAAAAATCATTAACAGAACCATCAAATGAATAAAGCATTCAATTTTCTATTTTCTGCTAAAGAGAATTAAATATTTGTTTGAGAAATGAGGTGTATTCCAACCCCACCAGATACCAATTGAATACATGGTTGGAAATAGATTACATCAGCAGCAACATGAAATAGAATTAACAATGGTATATTTTATATCCACTGCTTTAGGGGATGATGAACAGCTTCGGAGAAATGCCACTTTTCATTCTTCTGTAGTGTCCTGAATCCAAACATGATTTCCTTTTTATATTCATTTATATATTAAGCCAACAATTTTCATTAAACTTAATATAAATGGGCATTTCAAAGAATTTGCTTTGCAGATACTAATTGTTTGCATTCAGTTGTTGCAAAATAATCTTCTCTACACTGTGGAAATGTGTTGCTTTTATTGTTAATAAAAAGCTGATTGACCAAAAGCTAGGCAGGATTTTCAGAAAAGAGAGAATGTTGGGAAGAAGAAAGCTGAAGTCAGAGGAATCGCCAGGAGACTCAGAGGGAGCAAGATGATGGAGGACAGGTAAAGCCATAAATCACATGGCAGCAAATAGATTAATAGAAATGGGTTTATTTACATTGTAAGAGCTGGTTAGAAATATGTCTGAGTTATTGGTTGAACATTTATAATTAATATTAAGTCTCCATAATGGTTATTTGGGAACTTGTAGGTGGGATGGAAAAATTCACCTACATTCAGTGTGCAATGTTTGTGTTCCCTTTGATTTTGTTTTACTGTCTTGTACTCTATGGTTTCACTTCAGGGAATAGATAGAAAAAGAGACTGAAGAATACACAGAGGTAAGGATTCAACAATACATGATAGACTATACTAACACAGGGATTTGGGTGGGGAAAAGACTAACACAGAAGCTCTACTTGCAGTGTAGCTTCTCAGTGGGTGCATGTATATCAAGGGCCCTCGGTGTATATATATCATGATCATGAGACATCAACTGTCAAGCAAAGGGAATCTAATTTCAGGCCAAAATGGTCTTGTCTTGTATCAGAACTCATATCAAATCAGAGCACAGAGCCAAATCTGAAGAAAGATGGAGGAAAAGAGACACATTGAAACTTTACTTCAGAAAATTATTAAGAGTTATGTTAAAACAAACTACAGTGGCGAATGACATTTGAGTGTGTCAGTAGAGTTTGCTTCTGTGGAGAAGTGTTCAAAGCTGTAAATATTCTTGCAAGCATGTTGCCATATCCCTGGAGGTTAGTTGTACTTATTAAAGTTCTGCTTTTTTTTTGTAAAAATTCCAGAGTCTGAGGCTCCAGAAAAATCAAGTGAGGAAATTGAGTACTATGGGATGAATCATGAAAGCATTTTTGAAACATATTGTATTCCTGATGTCTCAAGCACTTCCATGGAAAGCATCAAGAAATAACCAACAAGTTAGACTCTACAGGGAAATGAAATTTGTTGTTGGGAGACCACTTGTTGGTTTCCAGCTGCTCAGTCCTGAAATAATCACACAGAAACTATATTATTTAAATCACTGCTTCGCCCATTAGCTCTAGCTATTTATCGGCTAACTCTTAACATCTTAATTTAACCCATTTCTAGTAATCTGTGTATCACCATGAGGTCATGGCCTACCAGCAAAGTTTCGGCATGTCTGACTTTAGTGGCTTCATGGTTTCTCTCTCACTCCACCTCCTATCTTCCAGCATTCCATTTAGCTTACCTTACCTAGCTTTGTTCCCTTATAGCTCTGCTATAGGCCCAAAGCAGTTCCTTTATTAACCAATGGTATTCACAGCATATGGAAAAGAATCTCTCATCAGATATATATGATTAAAAACAATTAGAACATAAAAGATAGATCTTGACTTTTTATTTCAAGTATCAAATGTTTCACTGGAGTTATCAAACACTTCAGAGATATCTAAGAAACTTGTTTGCACTAAGGCAATCAATGTACTTGCAATATTTTTAACAAAATTTTCAGTTTGCTCATACATTAGAAATAGAAAATTTTGTATATGTAAGTAGTCTTAAAAAGACATGACTGTATTATTATTAGTTGTAAAGTTATAAGAGTTGATACAAAGTGATAAATCTATCTTAAATTTTGAGAAAGAAATAATCTAAGTTGATTTATACTATGTGTTATGAAATCTATGATTTCAGAGAAGAAAAGGAAGGATGTTGTAGCAGAGTTGGGGATGGGAAGAATTTGTTTTTGTTTTCTCCATTTTCTTTATGTCCTACCAATCATTATACATTCATTTCCTTTTGACACTCAAACTGCCAATCAACGACCACCAGGGCGGAAGTTCATTAGCAGTGCAGCAACAACAAACTACCTCATTTCCTAGAGCAGACCTACAGAGCACCTGTAATCACCTGAATGCAGAACAAGACGCCGAAAGGTAGTCAGAGTTCTATTTCACTGTAAAGTATCAAGCCTCTGCTTATTTTGTTGGTTTATTTGAAGTTAATCACCATAGTACTAATTCAAACTGTTTAATCAAAGTGTGGCTAAATTGCAATGGTTGTTTGACTGTTCTTACTCCATAAAACAACTGTAGGTAGATGGACCTTAAAAGGGGGTGGAGAAAAGTACTTAAGGTACACATATATCATGCTTTTTAAAGGCCCTTCCTTGGAAAGCCTAAAATGTAGATTTGTTTATCATCACTATCACCATGGTTTTCCATTCCTTCTCTTTCATTTTGATCTTAAGAGGAAACATAAAATTTTCATAAATTACCAAAATAGCCACATAAGTAACATATTAAAGAAAATTTTCACAGTATGACTACCATATAAAGGGTATTTTACATAGCCTAGTGACTTATCACTGCCTATTTAAATAGGAGCATATTAATCATCACCATTTGCTGGGCCTTTGATGTTCAAACCTAGTTTTTAGAATTCACATTTCCATCAAATTTTAAAACGCCCCTAAGTGATTAGAAGCCAAAAACATGACCAAAGTTAAGTAGATATCTTACTAAGCTGTTAAAGAAAATTAGGCTTGAAAACAGTTATTCAAAGATCTGGCACTAGATATTTCTGGGATAGCATAATTCTTTTGAAATTATTTTAAAAATAATACATGCTTAATATATATGGAACTGCTTTGAAAAACCAGCCTGAATAGTGAGAATCAAAGTAAATAAATAGGCAGTACTGTCACTTAATTGCTCCCTTGCATATACTTAATAATTATTTTTTGAGAGGGAGGAGAAAAGAATAGAGGGAAGAGGAAAAGGAAATAGTGAGAGTACTTGTACTTAAAACATTTTCCTCACATTAGATGTCCTGCTCTACTTTCATGCTTTGGTTTCTTGTCTCTAGAGTTATAGTCTTTCTTTTCTTAAATCAATGATTCCTCTGCCAACCTCTTTCACTGTACCCTACATCCAATTCTCTTCCAGTTATCCACTTCCAAAATTTCAGTAGTTTTTCTTTCTGAGCTTTTTTTTTTTTTGGACAAGAAGCTTGTTTAGCCCACACTTAAATACTTCTCTCTACCCTGCAGCTCATTCCTTAATCTGTTGGTGGCCCATTACTTGAAGAAATGGCGAAGCACCAGTTGCCTCTACTGCTCTGTCATGAATTCATTCAGTTTTACAGGTTGTACACAGGTGTTCTTTGAGCTACTTTGGTCTTAAAGACTTCAAGCCTAGCATTGACTTTTTAACTGATGAACATCATGCCACTTTTTTTTTTTGGTTCTTTCAAATTTTTGGATTGTTTCATCTTTCATTTTACATTTTTTCATTGGCAGATAACACTTGAGAAGATAAACAAGTTAGAGCCCCTTGGGACTCACTCCATCCTCATCCCATTCCACTCACTGGGTTTTTTTTGTTTGTTTGTTTGTTTGTTTTAGGGGGGTACTAACAATGAAAATGGGGTGTCTCTGACTCTTTTGCCTGCTCTTGGAACCCTTTTCCTCCTACTGGGTTGCCTATTTAGCCTCACTATGAGGGATTGTGCCTTGTCTTATTGCATCTTGTTATGCTCTTTTTGGTTGAAACAAAATATCCCTGGGGGGCAGTGGAGCTGGTGTTTTTTGAAATGGAGTATCAATGCATCTGGGGGAGAGAGACTTCCAGGTAGGGGAGCTGGGAGAAGAGGAGGGAGGGAAGGCTGGATCAGGATGTTTTATATAAGAGAAGAATAAATAAAAAATAAATAGCAATAAAATACAAACCATAAATAAATGGATTGTGCTCATTTGCATCACAATGCCAATGTCAAGCTCCCTCGTTCATTCAGATTCTCAAGCAGTAAATGTAAAATAAGTTTTATTGAGAGAGGAATTTTGTTTCTAAATTATTTTGACACAATCACACACCACACAGATTTTTCTTAATATTCAATGTATTGTGCTGCTTAGGTTTCAGGAACATGGATTTACTGTTGTTGTTTGTGTGTGTGTGTGTGTGTGTGTGTTTTGTTTCATTTCCTAATACAAAAAATATTATAATCATATTTATAACCATTTCAATATAAAGAAAATAGATTTAAATCTATTGTTTCATTTAGCATTGTAAAACAGAAATAAGAACAACCACAATGTATTGAGTAACTACTTGCAAATAGATGAAATGCTTGTTTTGTTTAGTCAACACCATAGAACCCTCCCACAGGATGACTGATATTTGGTGGTTTTCCTTCTAACTATAGGTTTCTGGCCTTATTTCCCAGTATCTGTATAGAGTATAGCCCTAACTTTGAAAGAGAAAAGAGACAAAAAATGATAACTTAATAATAATATACAGCAATCTTCTCTCTAACTTTCCATTTGCTCGTCTACCATTTATTTTTTTTTCCATTTTTGCTTACTTGTCATTGAGTTCTATACCTGCCCTTTATCACAGTAGTAATTAAGGAAATCTGGTATTTGCAAGTACTAAGTGTAACTTTGATTTTATACTACTAAATTAAGTTCTCTGAACTGCCAAAGTGGAAGATTAAGGTCGAAGTTAGGAAGTTCATTATGAGAAAATTTTAAATGCCAAAGAAAATGCTTACAGCTTAACGTGCACATACACACTCGTACATAAACCAACAGTACCACATGTGCTATAGGAAGTGGCTCAATGACGAAAAATCATATAAGTAAACAGAGTTTGAGAGTTTAAAAGGTTATTTTTCTCATGTCATACTTTTTAAAAATGATAAACTTTATTATTTAACTCTCTGTTGCTCTTGAGTTGCTGGTGGCTATGTCAGAGGTGGCAATTGAAGATTGGGAGATCGGCCCACCAGAAAGGGAAGCTCTGACGGGTGAATCTCAGACAGGAAAGACCTAGCTGATGGGTTCCAGAATGTCTCTTGTTTCTGCTGTGCCTTTATATGCTTGCCACTGCCATTTCTCTCTGGTATGAATGGGTGTGTGGAGATCCCCACTGCCTGTAATGTAGTGTGAGTATCTCATAGAAATGTCCACTCTACTGAGCATTTTCACTCTGGATTATTATGAAGGTGATTTCCTTTTAAGCCATACTGCAATGATTTTATACAATAATATAGCTAGTGTAGATTTTTGATGATTGAGAATTTTTGATAAATATAGTAAGGGACTATGATAGAGGTTACTTTATTGGGATAACTGCTGTAAGTAAAAAAATACATAAAAAGACATGGTTTTGCCTCTACCTCTGATAAAATGAACTGCAGAGTATAGAAAATAAGAACAAGGTAAGACTCATGAGTTTCTCTTGAGGAGCCTATTAGACTGCGGCTTAGATTAATGATTAAGAAAAATAGTCCCAAAAGCTAAACTAGCTCAAGCTCTTTCAATCTTATTCTGAGAGATGTGTACACGAGCTTTGGTGTGCATCATAGCTAAAGCAAAGCTTTAAATATGACGTATTGCTAGGTTAATACGACTTTGTTAATATTTTAAGGTGAAACACCTGGGGAAAAGTCTAAAGTTTAGAAAGGGAAATAGTTGAGTGAAGGACTCATTGCAAGAAACAAGAACAATAACAGCCTGGCTATTGCTGACTGAAGTACCTTTCTTGCTAGGATGGGTTGGTGAACAAGAGTGATGATCAATTCCTTGGACTCATTCTGCCCTCAGCTTCCTGATATAAAAAACGATTGATGAGTGGGTATTCACCTTGAGGATGTAAAATAGAGCTGACTGGATGTTTTTCATATATAAAAGTTTAGATTTGTGATTCTTTTAAGATTTCTTATATGATTCCCTTTCGAGATAAATAATAAAGTGACTGGTCCTTTCTTTGTAACCACAAAATGTAGCCTGGCAGTAAAAGAAGTGGATGAGAAAAATATCTTGCTTGTTTACACTTTGTTAATCTCTAGCTAGTTGACTGGGTATGAATATATATGGATTCTTGGGACAACTTATATTTTATTTGTAATATATAAAATGTTTAATCATGTAAGGGATATGGATAACAAGCTCTTTTTTTTACTTGTATTCATTGTAATAATCCACATGAAAGATAGAATGTAACCACATTGTAGTTTTATAATGTTTGAGAGGTTTTTAGGGGGTATATAAGCTGTAAAGGAAAAACTAATGATAGACAGAAGGATACATCTGGATAGAATTAAGAAAAAAATAGATGAGAGAGAAAATGATAGAGAGACCCTAAGGGTGTAAGTATGGTTTTGTTTTTTTTTTTTCGTTTTTGTCAGCCCTAGAGAGTTAAGCCAGCTCTCCTTACTGCCTCAGAGAATTAAGTTTTACTCCCTTAGATAAAAAGTCAAATCAAGTGTTTAGTTCGCCCGCTCCATGGATCTCCTTGATTCCCTGAGCTGCTGAAGGCTGGTTCTCACAGCATCCGTACAGCACTGAAAGGAGGAATCTAATACAGCTCCCACCTCTAACCAAGAAATTATTTGCAACTGATACCCACTGGCAAATAAAAATAAAAATCAGTTTTCTTTAATGGAGTCTCACTGGGTATTTTACCCACACTCTAGGTCAGGTCCCATATCCAGGATTAGTTGGTCAATACAATACTAACTTAATGGTATTTTTGTAGACTTTCTGTCTCAGTTTGTTTTATTTGGGCATTTTTTGGTACTTTCTGTCCTTTTTAGTTTTGATTTTGTTTTAGAGTTTTTTGTTTATTCCTTGGCTTTTTTTAAGAGATGGAGAGAATAAAACCATAAATTTAGGTGAGTAATAGATCTGGGAGGAACTCAGGGTAGGAAAATATGATCAAAATATGTTGCATGATAATTTTTCATTAAAAGTTTAACTAAAAATAGAGGTCACATGATTGGTGGGTAAGGAAAGCAGTTAAATCTGGAAGGAAATGAGTAAAATTCTCAACAAATTAATAAAAATATGTTACACAAAGATGAAGTAGGTGGTAATGACACAAGATTCACATACTCTTACCAAGTAAACAAATTCACAGATCAGAACTTAGACTCTAAAAAGGTGGAAAGAACATATTTAGACAAGGATAAAAGAGGTTCCTGTGAAAACTAAACTCCATAAATATATAACTTCATGGCCAAACAAGCCATATTTACAAATAGAGATCACGTGTGCTTTCTTTCATATGTGCAATCTAGGGAGAGGCTTCAAAATAAACAGGTGGGCTAGCATTGTAGATGGGACAAGAGTAAGGCAGAAGGGGGACAAACAGGGCCACTGAGAGATGAGTTAGATTATAGTACATTAGATACAAGTTTGTAACCTTATTGTAAAATCATTACTTTGTACAATTAATATATACTAATTAATTTGTAGCTCTCTATATAAACCTCACAGTCTGAAAACTGTGAGACCATCAAGAAGAAATATATTTACAAATGCTTCATGATAAATCAAATATTTGCACTCTTAGAGTGTTAAGTATGTCATTTCTTAGTAACTTGTAACTACTGGAATCAATGACTTGTGTTAGAAGAGTTGATAGGAATTCATTCTCACAGTGATTACATGATTAGATTCTATTTTCAATCATGTACAAAATTACTGCTACTTTGAGAAATCAAAATAATGATATCTGTATTTCAGAATAGTGGTTCTCAAATGTTCCCAGCATCAGCAGCAGAGGTAAAAGCATCACTAGGCATCTTATTGGAGAGGTTTAGATTGTTCCCTAGAACAGATCCTTTGCCCAACTTTTCATGATTTTAATAGTTTGTTGTTGGAGTACCTCTGCCTTAGGAAGCAGTCACCTGACATTCTTTAAAACCTCGGGGTCATTGGAGAAAGCCTCAGGACATTACCATGCTCAGAAAAATCATCAGGTTGTTAAGGCATATGCTAAAAAAGGCATGCAGGACACAGTGGTATACACCTTTATTTCCAGAAAGAAAGAGGCACATTTCTGCGATTTGAGGCCACCCTAATCTACACAGCAGGTATTAGGCAACTCAAAGGTGGCATAGTTTAACACACACACACACACACACACACACACACACACACACAGTGTTTAGAATACATATTTCTTTACTCTTCAAAGCCCCCAAGAATATAATCTCTAGATGATAACACATGAAATAATTTCAAGGAATGGCTTCTGGAAATATGAATGGTAAAGTGGTCTAAACTGAACATAGAAATATTAATGTCTAATATTTTCTTTGTTTATAGCCAAAACTTGAAGTTGAGGCAAAATTTTTATTTCTAGTTATTTTTCACCAAATAATAATAAGGTTGGTGGTCATTTTAAGGTAACAGTTTATTTTCTTTTGGTCACGCCTTTGATCAAGACTGAAAATCTCAGGGCTGTTTATCTATCTGCTCATCTTGTAAACTACTTATAATGTCATACAGATGAGCATGGTCCAGGTGCTGAGTGGTTCAGACTTAATTTTGACTCAAGGAGAAATCCCCAAGTAGAGCCTTGTTTCATACTAGAGAGTGCAAGTTACAGTCTGGGAAAATCACCATAAAAGTTGCTTATGTTGCTGCCAATGGTGGCACCTGGTTGGAGATGTTGCTAAAACAGCAGAGATAGTAAAGTGTGACATTTGATCTATGAAACTTTGAGTTTGTGGATGTAAACTAAACAGTATTGCATGCTCAGTGTTTCCTGAGTGCTCACATGTCTGTAAGAATTCTTGCTCCCCAATATATAAATCAGTGGCAGAGGATGGGTGAGGGAATATACAAAGGCAGGGATTGAGGGTGCTTGCTAATATGAAAGGAAATATTTAAGTAAGGAAAATATAAAATTATCTAAGGAACAGAGGATTCTCCTGCACTTGACGATGTCTGAGAATTAAGGGCTTTAGAAGATACCCACCTACTTAAAGATATTCCAGGTGTGACAACCTCGTGTGAATATAGAAAACTTCTTACCACATAAACAGTTGCTTCTACAAAACAGCAAATTCCCTTATTTTTCCACAAGACCTTTTCCTCTGTAAGTTCAAAAATTTACCTCTCCCTGCCACATCTGTAAGGATGGCCTTTCTTCTAGGACTGACTTTTTAATCTTTCTCATGAATTCAAGTCTAGGTCTGCATACAGCCATTAATTTTCTTGAATTCTTAATTTAAAAAGAAACTTCCCTTGCAATAATGTCCCTTAAAGAATATTTAAATTAGGAACTTTAAAGAAGCAGACAAACAAATCTACTACTCAAAATAATACGGAAAGCTTTCCTTCAAATTCCCTATCCCCTGAAGTCTTTTTATTCTTTTTTCCAAACCTAGTGTCATCACAAAGCAGACCACACACTTTGAGGCTCTTTCCCATGGTGTGGTTGCCATCAGAATAGAGCCTTTCTCAAATGACTGTTGGAGAGGACATGTTCCAAAGGGTTCAGCCTCTCCCAAACAGCTGCCAGGGACACTTTGACCTGACCTTCAGTTTCTTGTCTGATGCCTCTTCTATTTCTACTTTCTTTGTCCTGAAGCCGACTTCCCCTTGCTTCGCGTCTACTTCCAGAACCTGTTTCACATCCATTATTTCTCATTCAGAACAGATGCCACTTTAGGAAAACTGCAGGTCTGAGCTCAGTGCTAGTCGCTTGTTTCCAGCTGCTTGTGTGGGCTCTTGGGTGGCACAGTGCTTCAGAACATATGGGCAATTAAATCACTGTATTACCACTTTTAGGACATGATTCGACTCCCTTTCTTCTCTGTCTCTGTCTTTTTCTCTCTGTCTTTCCATTCCCCTCCTCCTTCCCTCGCTTCCTTTCATCAGTAACATCCTCTTCCACATATTCTATCTAGTTCTGCTCTGTTCTTTACCAGTTTGAGTCCTCAGTATTCTCCATTTTTGCTTCATTTACTTAGAATGGCACATTACATTGTTGTGTGTCTAAGTGGGATCCAAATGAAGAACTTAAATTCCACTTCAAGCAATTCTACTGATGCAATTCCACTATTTGTTTTGTGTTGGAAAATTGTTTTCCACATAACTAAGTTTCCAAATATTACATATGCTCTCAACTCTCAAGTTAATAACAACAAATCCAGTCTGTATTTCTGTCTTGCTCAGTGCACACTCACTTCCAAAAAAATGAGTTGTTACAGTACATAGGTTCATGATAAGAAACAACAGGGAAAAGTTCTGTGGAGACTTTGTTCACTGAGGACACAATTGAAGCCATTTCCAAGTAGCTATTGCCACCAATGTCCGTGGCCTGAGCATTAACAACAAAAAATGTAGTTAATTCTGTCAATTACAAGGTGACTGGCAAAATTTGCATTTGTGTTACAGGTGAAATAATATTGTTGTGAAGTCATATTTAGTAACTATATGCTGAGTACATATGGAATGCTACTGCTACTGAAAGATATTTTATAAAATGACAATATATAATCAATTATGCTAAACCGTCTCTAAATGTATCAAACATACATGTCCATACACTTATGTATGTATATATATATATATATATATATATATATATTTATGTGGCAGGTAGCATATGAACTAATAATACAAGTAAAGCCTATATTTGGGGATTCCTTATCCTGGCCTTGTTTGTAAAGAAGCTGTTTCATGAGTTGATAAAAACAGCAACAGGTTGACTTAACTTATACACACAGGTATAAAATATGTTTTCTTGGTGAAAGCATAAAAGCTAATGTTTTACATCTCAAGAAGATTTTTCTCATGTTAAGCTAAACAGATGTTTTATGACCTTTTGAAAATTATCAAGAGGAAAAATCATTATCAAATACTGACATAGGCTCCACAAAATTGCAAATAAAAATTAGGCTGGGAAACTGACTTTCTCAATAAAATATTTGTCAAGTAAATAGATTAATCCTCCATGCACAGTGGAAGCCAATTAGTGAAGGAAGATGATAAATGTTAGGTGCCTTTGTGAACTGCTTCACAAACCCTTATAGAATCTTATTGGAGAATATCCTTCTTAGTCAAATTAAAACCCATGCACAGTCATTTTAAAAATACTTTAGAAGAGAAAAAGATGTAATTCTCTGAATTAATGACTCTGTGTGTATTTCAAAAGGAGAGCTACAAATATGGGGTCATCTGATATATATCCTCTGTAATTTACCATTGATATGTATAACATTACATGACTTAAAATAAGATGAAACATTAGACTCCATTTTACTAACTACCTGGCCCCATATTAACCTGTGAGAGCACACACCACATAAAGTATTGGGAGTGATATGGGATGTTTCATTAAGGAAGCACTTATTTCAACACATGCATATATGTATGTGTGGGTATGTGTGTGTGTGTATACCCCAGAGAGAATTAGTTTCTAGACATCTTGAACTTAAGCTCCTCATTTTACTACCAGATTTATCTATAAATATAACATAACGAGAGATATGTATTAAAGGTCATACTATGTGGAAAGGTATCTTTATTTAGTGATTTATATGAAATTTGAGGTCAAATCAATTAGAATTTATAACACCATTATTTCAATTTTTTTTCTCGAATTAAGCCTCTGGACCTAGTACTTTGATCTGGCTTATAAATAGTACGCTAACACAGTAGCTTCTAATGTTCTGTTTTCTTATTATTCATGGTGATAACACAGAAGATCAGTTGTAATTTAGCTGAGCCAGGATAGTGGTTTAAAGGAGAAATGTCCTGCCCATGCATTACTCCCTCAGTGGTGATGCTGTTTGGAGAGATTAAGCCCCGCTTGGGAAATGAATCACTAGGTGCAGGATTTGAACATTTATAGCTTCACCCTCTTCTAATTTGCTCTGTTTCCTGGGTGTCCTGTTGAGACATGACCACTTAGCTTGAAGTTCTGGCCACCTAATGGTATAAGTCCCCTACCATTTTTGAGTCTCCCTTTGGAACCATGATCCAAAACAAAACCTTTGTTCTATAAATTGCCTCTGGTCATGGCGCTTTAACAAGGAAAGAGAACTAATATTCCTAGAGACTACAGTCTTTCCTTTTTTCTTTTTTTAATTTATGAGTGTCTTGCCTGTGTGTGTAAGCATACTGTGTGCATGTCTCATGACAATAGATGTCTGAAAAATATTCCAGAGCAACTGGAACAGGAGTTATAGACAGCTTCAAGTCACTGTGTGGATGCTGGTGACTAAACCCAAGTCATCCGTAGGAGCAGCAAGTGCTCTTAACTGTTGAATTATCTCTATCCATCAGACACTATTTTCTTAACTGCCTGATCAAGTAGTATTCTATACACTTCTACATACATGTTTTTACATGTAAATATCACCAATAGGACTTTACAGCAAGATCTTAAAATATATAGTTGACAATGGATATGACTTTAAGACTACAGACTTAAACGTTCATGTGTTTAGAGTAATACTTGTACTGACCTGCACAGTTTGGTACTGGGCATCCTTCTCACTGGAACTGAAAAA
>JAQHUG010000070.1:7182177-7232714 GCA_028555095.1 Dicrostonyx torquatus | reverse complement strand
TTTAACAGTCTTTCCTCATGAATGTTAATATATTTTAGAGTAAAAATTTCCGAAGAAGTCTTACTTCTACTCTTTCTGAGGCTCCTGCTGCTCCCAAACAGGGTACCTTCTGGGCCATCTCAAGTGGAGATTCCCATTGCTGTCCCTTGAGGACTTTGTGTTCTGTGTGCGACCCCTAGGTAGGAGATTCTCACTCTCATTGTAACTCCACCCTGACATCTGAGGTTCTTCATCCTACACAACTTTCTCAGGTGCTACGTCCCAGTTCCACTACAACCCCAGTGAAGGCACACCTTAAAACACTGTGAGATTTCCAGACAGTTCTGAGGATCATTGTGAGAGCCTTAAAACTCTACACAAATTTTAATCCTGTTCTTCCAAACTTCATCTAGACCTAGATGAACTGGAACCAATCTATTGACCCACAAGACTGAAATTCAACATAATTTAGTAAGTCCACAACCAGACAACTTGAGGTAACAAACTATGATTCAAATACTCATCAAATAAAGGTGGAAAAGATATTCATACTAAGTAACCATAGCAATGGTCTAACTCCATAGGAATGCTCCCATCATAAAAGTATAAACAACATGAAAAACTGAGACAATATATCTTCCAATTATTTCAAAATAGTGTTCCCATTGTCTTAGCTAGGGTTTCTATTGCTGCAATGTAACACCATAATCAAAAAGAAAGTCGGGGAGGAAAGGGTTTTTTTTTGGCTTACACTTCAGCATTGCTGTTCATCACTCAAGGAAGTCAGAAAAGGAACTCAGGCAGGGTTGGAACCCAAGCTAGGAGCTAATGTAGAGGGAATGGAAGGAAGCTGCTCATGGCTTGCTTACCATGGTTGTTCAGGCCAACTTCTTAAAGAACCCAGGATCACTTGCCTGGGCATGGCACCACCCACCATGGGCTGGCCCCTCCCTTACTGATCAGTAAATAAGAAAATGCCTTACAGATGGATCTCATGGAGGCATTTCCTCAACTGAGGCTCCTTCCTTTCTGATAACTCCAGCTTGTGTCAAGCTGACACATAAAACCAGCCAGTAAAACTAACCCTTGTCAAGTTGACACACAAACACATCACTGGTTATCCATAACCCTTCCTTTCATATTCATCCCCAAGATTTCACATTAAGAACATAAATAACTTTAAAAATCCCACAGTCTTTATAAATTTAAACCCATTAAAATTTCAGTAACCAATCTCTTTTAAAATCCAAAGTCTTTCAAATTTCAAGGTCTCTCAACTGTGGGCTCCAGTAAACTATATTTTTACTTCAAGAGGGAAAATTCAGGGCACTGTCACAATCAAAGCAAAACAACTGTTCAATGTCTGGGATCCACTTATGATCTTCTGGACTCCGTCAAAGTGCTTGGGTCATTTCTACAGCTCTGCCCTCTAGATTATACACAAAACCTTTCTTCTAGAATCTAATTAGCTCCACTCTACTGCTGCTGTCATTCTTGGTGGTCATCCCAGAGTAGTGCCATCTTCAAAATGCTGGAGTCTTCTTCTTCAACTGGGCTGCTCTTTCACCAACAGCCTCTCATAGGCTCTCCTCATGGTGCCCAACCTCAGCTTCTTTGTATATCCCCTTCATCCCTGGTCCTTGACCTGCTCCTGAGGCTCCATTTTCACCATTGGCCTCTCCTGTCATCTCACAGTGCCAAGGTGACATGTGTCAGCTGTTCTCCATGTCCCTTTCATACCTTCAAAACAACTACCACCTGAGTGGTCCTTACACATGATCAAGTCTGACTGCCAACATGAAGAAAAACTTGATCATCTCTGCATCACAGCCTTTCTGAGCTCTCAAAAAACTCTTACCAGAAGATTTCACCAATGATGCTGGTTTCTTCTTAATCACTGCTAATTTCTCAGCACCCAGCTAACATCAACTGTTCCAGTAACGTAAAGTTTCACTTCAGTAATTTGGGTATCTTGTTAATCACAGTTGATCCTTCAGCCCCAGCTAACCAGAACCACAGGATTTTAATTTAAAATACCAAATGATCCCAACAGAGTTCTTAAATTTCCCTCTGAAACTATGCAAATCAGGCCTTCATCTTCTGCATTTATCTCCATGTTAGCATCTTCCAAGTTGCTAAAGAACAACCTTAGAGTTCTGGACCCTCAATGATTCTTCTAGCCCAAAGTTCTAAAGTCCTTCCACAATCCTCCCTCAAACATGGTTGTATCTGTCAAAACAATGGAGAAGAAGACACCAAGGTCAACGGTATGGAAAGAAACAGTTTTTGGAAAATTCACAGAAGAAAATGTCAAGTCTGAGCAACTCTGCAGTGTGCCAGAGAATAGAGCACCACATACACAGGACCAGGAAGGAAACTCAACATGGAATAGGTAGAATAGTAAATGTAGAGCACAAAGAAAGGCTATCGAATGATGCAAGACAGAAAAACTAAGTGTCATATAAAATAACATAGCACCTAATTCCTCAATGGAGATTTTAGAATCCAAAAGGATTTGGGCGGATGTTCTTCAGGTTGTAAAACATCACAAATTCTAGAGCAGAAGACCTTACCCAGCAAAGCAATAGGTTGTAGTCAAAGAAGAAAGAAACTTTACATCATAAAAAACAGAATAAAGGAATTTATGATTACAAAGTCAGGTGTATAGTGGATACTGGAAGGAATGCTTCAATCTGAGGAAAGGTAAAAACATTCCTAAGAGAGCAGAGGTAAAAAAACAATGTCAGACTCTTAATCAAAAGACGATTAAAAAAATCACAAAATGAACGGTCAGCAATTAGTCCTTAATATTAAGAATCTTCAAGGGGTGACAAATCCCCTTTGGTATAACTATAATCCAATCTCTATACTTAAGGATCAGGAAACATACCAGAAAGGGGGATGAAAAGATTTTAAGAGTCAGAGGACAAGGACTCTTGTTGCATCCTAAGATAGGGTGTTCAGGAAATGGCACGGAAGTTGTACCCATGAAATCTCAACAACTTGCTTGCCTACACAAGGCCTGCATAGTGGCTCCATCTCTTGACATGACACTGTGAATGGGGGAAATTTTGCAATGCTCTAACTTAGATGAAGAGCTACCTGCAGTTTATAGCTGCTAAGATGATCAGTTTTCTATAACAAGCTTCCCAATAGCCTATCCAAACATAAGTGGCAGTCTGAAACATATCTACATATGCACAACAGTAAATAGATACAACAGGTCAATACACACACATACTCAAAGGAAAAAAGTCATGAATTTGAGAGAGTTTTAGGGGCATAGGAGGAGTTGGAAAGGGAGAGAAAGGAATTAAAATTATGTAAATACAGTATTTAACACATGAAAACTCAAATAAAATTTTAAGCTAAAAATATTAATGGTGTCAGTGTTCTAAGAAAGAAATATAGGTTTTTGGATTGGATTAAAAAATAGGGAGTGGTCGGGAGGGGAGCAGAGAAAAATATAGAGCTCACTAAAAGTAATAATAATAATAGAAAAAAGTAGGCTCACCTTTTTGATTCCTCTAAGAAATATAAGTTACCCATTGATAGACACCATCTTAGGGTAAAAATGCAGAAAATGTTTTCCAAGAAAGTAGAACTAAAAACAATCTGATGTAGCTATTCTAACATCTGACAAAATAGACTTCAAACCAAAACTTATCAGAAAAGATAAGAAAGGGCATTTCATATTTTTTAAGGCAAAGTAAACCCATGGGATAGTGTATTTCTATGTATAGACACACCAAATGCAGGTGCATGTAATTTAATAAAAGAAATATTTGTTAGGTTTAAATGAAAGATTCACAAAAAGAAAGAGAGTGGGTGACTTTAAATTCTTCCTCTCAACAGCAGTTATGTCATTTGGACAAAAAATAGAGACTCATTGAAGGTAAATGGCATTATAAATCCAATGTGTCTAATATTCATAGAACATTTTACCCAAACACTAGAAAATACATATTCTTTACAGTAAGCTGTGGAACTTTCCCCCAAATTAACCAAATATCAGGTCTCAAAGCAAGTTTCAACAATATCGAGTAATTGAAATAACTTCTTGCATTCTCTCTAACTACAATAGAATAAAGTTGGATATCAAAAACAATAGAAAAGACAAAATAACCAAATGGTAATTGGACTAAGGAACAAATCAAGAAGCAAATTAGATCAAGATGAAGTAAACAATATAAACAATCAATGAGATAAAACAGTGATTAAAAGTATCTGAATGAGAAAAGAAAATCCCAGAACCAGATGGATTAAGAATATAATTCTATTAGACCTTTGAAAATATCTGCCATTAATAGACTTCACACTATTCTGTAAAATAAAAAAGGAAGACATTTTTTGAGGGTTTTTTATAATGTTGGTGCTAAGTTGATAACTCAGTTACATAACGATCTAACAAAAACAAAAATTATAAGACAATCTCTCTAATGAATATAGATGCAAAAACTCTGAAAACAATACTTGCAAACCAAATTCACGAACACATCAAAATGGTTAGCCACATAACTGAGTCATCTTCACACAAGACATTAATAGATGATTTCTCATATGTAAATAATAAGGGTAAATCACCATATAAATATACTCAAAGGCATAAATCATTGGATTATCTCATTAGGTTCAGAAAAGCCCTTCAACAATCCAACATCCGTTCATTGTACAAGTCTTAGAAAACTAGGGATACAGGACAATATCTCAGCATCATAATGACAGTATACAATAAACCCACCACAAACATCATGCTAAACAAAGATAAAATTCAAATCATTTCTGCCAATATCAGGAACACCAAAGGTGTCCACTTTCTTTCACCTATTTGATTCATTGTTTGAATTCTTAGCTAGACCAATAAGAATACCTCAGCCATACAACTGTCATCTACACTCACAGGGCCTAGTTTTGTTCTATGCCGGTTCCTTCCCTGTCTGGCTGGAGCTGTGAGCTCGCATTAATTCAGGTAAACTATGGGTGTCCCCATCATGGTCTTGACCTCTTTGTTCATATTTTCACTGCTCCCACTCTTCAGCTGGACTTTGGGAGCTCAGCCCATTGCTCCACTGTGGGTCTCTCCCTCAGTTTCCGTTAGTTGCTGGATGAAGGTTCTATGGAGAAATGGCTCAGAGTTTAAGAGAACTGGCTGCTCTCCAGAGGTCCTGAGTTCAGTTCCCAGCAATTACATCAATGGTAGGTCATAACTATCATAATATCTATGATGAGATATAGTGCCCTCTTCTGGCATGCAGGTGTGCACGCAGGTGTTCATGCAGGCAGATACTGTATACATAATAAATAAATGAATAAATAAAGTTTTTTTTAAAACAGCAGTATCTACTTGTTATCTTAAATGTGATTTTTTTTATTCTTTTGTAGCCCTTGTCAAAAATGAATCTTTGCCATCATTTATACTCAGGTTTAATTAGTAACCTGTGAAATTTTGACTAACACATCCAAGACCCAGTATCAAGATAAAACAAAACAAACAAGTGAAAATAGCAAACACTTAGGCACCATTCTCTTTGCAATCCCTAAAGACTGACCAGCATTTGGCATGCATCAAGACGCTTCTCTGAACCCATTTCTCTTTTCTTTCTCACTTTACATTTTAGATTTCAAAATCCCAAACTGCCCTTTTCCCAAGATAACCATGTTTATCTTAGAAATGTGTTAATAGTCAAGGGAACCCAACAGAAATTTTGCATTAATTGAATGACTTCAGTGATCATCTTCTATCTGGCCCTGGTGAACATCAATCTGTAACTTAGATCTTTAAGTTCATCTTCTTCACGTTCATTTACAAAGAAGAGGAAAGAAGGGAGGTAAGGATAAGGAGGTGAGAAAAGTTGGGAGGTGTCTGAAGTTCAACTGTTACTAGGTCTTTACCGAAAATACCTCCATACTGAAGTCCCTGGTGTTATTGCTAAACCATTTGGGTAGCTTTTGTGCTATATTACTTACTGTGTAAGTTATTTAATGATTGAAATGTTAGGAACTGAATGCCTTCACCTACTGAGAAATGCAGACACTACTGCTCAAAAAAATATGTTTAATTGTGCTCATCCTTCCAATGTGTCTTTTTGATAAAATAATGATGTTATTTCATGAACTCAATATTTTAGAAGATAGAGTAGATCATCATGGAATTAAGATTTTACTTTGCATTTCAGCTTTTTACATGATATAAAGTAATGAAACACAGCTGAATAACATATAAATATCTAAGTATAAAATTTTGGTATAGTTATTTAAAATTTGCTAATAAAAGTCTTAGTGACAAGGACAGATAAAATATCCCTTTGAATGTCATTTCACTATGGAAAAATTTATTAAAAATCTGTAATGATGCCGGTAATAAGAGGTTTAGGCCATATTGATAAAAGATGAATTGTCCAATGTTCTATGTTATTTGGGTCAATTTTTTTTTCTATTTTCAGGTCACCCAAAATTCAATCAAACACAGGGAATGATAGGAAGGTGAATGTTTATAGGTTTCCTAATTCAATTAAACTGGCACTTAGTGAATATCAATTATATAACAGAAGTACTTTTAGGGCTTTAGGGCAGAGTCTTTGTAATTTCAGACAAAGAAGGAAAATACAACTCTAAACCAAAGTTTGACTATCTTAGACACCCAAAGAAGCAAAGATAAGCCTAAATTGTATTCATCCTTAATTCAAAAATTTCTGTTCAAAATATTTCTATTCTTCTTGTATGTAGGAGAAAACAAAGTAACTTAATTTTCCCTTCACAAGAAATTTGGAAGACTTTAACTTTAGTGAGGAATTGTACATTTTAATGGATAATTTAAAAATACATTTTATAAAGCAAACCTTGAGATAGCCAATCTTGTAATATTATTTACTAATTATTTATTCCTAAGGTTTACTGAATTTTACTACAATTTGTTGCAATTTTCTATTATCTACTTTTTGCTTTGGGAATAAAATGCAAACAGAACAATTAAAAGGCAGAGCCATTGCTCTATTCAAATAGGCAGTAGTTAATCATGAATTGTAATTAAAATATAATTAAAACTCTAAAAATGTATTAGTCAATTTTTTTCATGTAAAACAGTACTTAGCATACTGTCATATGCTAAGGAAAGACAAGTTTGGAAGTTGTCTTGGGTTTACTAGAAAGGCATACAGATAACACAAATGCTTAAAATGTTATGGTGGGTTTTTGCTCCTGAGTGTTTTATGTTTCCTTTCCAACATCCTTAACTCTCAGAATTTGATCTCATAGTTCTCAAAGCTACATGCTCAAGCTGCCTGTTATCAAAGCCATTCTCATCAACTTCAGTGAGAGAAACAACATCATGTATAAAAGTCCAAAGGGAATTCCATACCAAGTAAATCTGATTGATACCTCTTTCCTCTTTTCTCTATTCAGTTTACCGTTATGGGTCCAGCCCTGGATCAATATTGTTCTAGCACTTTCTCTGCTTGTATCACTTGAGTTTGACATAATGAGTGCCAAACATGGCAATGTATTTCCAACCTTCATGAGACTATCCAAAACTTGATAGTAAGATCCTACTGCTGAAGACATCACAGAGCTGAGTCATAGAAAGCAGAGGAACCAAACTGACACTCACCTGCAAACCTTATGCCTACTACCTACTTCCATAGTGCTGGAAGGTGCTGTGCATGGTACTGGAATTACAAGTAATCATCATTTGTAAGGAACAAGTGAAGTCCTGAGCAAGTGAAGATCTGGGCGAATGTGTATTGTTTGATATGAGACAGACAGCTATGTCAATGACTGAGGAATGTGATCCGTACGAAGCTGGCAAAGCCTTTCCTCTGGGTCAGGATTAGAAAGTCAAACCTTCCTCTATCCAAACACAAGTGTTTACAAATGATTGAAATATTAAAACAAAACTACAACAGAAAACTAGTAACTTCAGCTTCCTCCTCCTGGATGTTTATACAGTGATGCTGCTTCCCCACAGAACCCTCCTACTGAGACCAGCTAACTCCCCTGCCTGTGTTGTACAGAATAAACAAAATGAGGTTCTAGGTTGATGCAGTAATAGGTCTGTATCCATCAGAGCATGCATTCCTAACTGACCCCAGGTTCATTGAATATTTCTGTCTATCATTTCTTTGGTATCACTATTCTTTCTTCATTACCTCTAGTCAGATCAAGTGCCAGACATGCTGGTTGGCAAGCAATCTCACCCAGCTGAGAATCCCAAGAACTATAATAATGATGGCTCTCACAAGCTATACCCATTGCCGTAACAGAAACATGGGCATTAGGGGGGTAACTGATCACTTGCTGATTGAATTGAAAGCCCACTGCACAAAATGTAACCCATATCTGAGACTGTTAATAGGCCCAAAAATCTATTGCTACACAAGCCCTAGCCCCTAGCAGGGGAAATACTATTATTCTGATAAAGGGATTAAAATATTATTAAATAAAATAGCATTGAATAAAGTAGTATTAAAATATTCCCAATGAGTTATTGCTGTGTTCGTTGCATCTTCCAACCCTCACTGGAGAAACTTCTTCTTGCAGTAGCTAGCAATTAACACAAAGACCCTCAAATGTTCCACTCAAACAGAATAAAAGACTGTCAATGCTAGTGCCTACATGGGACATCCCTATCAACATTCCTTCATCCAAGGTTCAGAAATCTTCCTGGAAGAGGTCAGGATATTGTAAGAACTAGAAACGGTGGATGATTTCAAGAAAACTACTTTCCAGATAAATAGGGAAATTTCACAAATGAGCTCATAGTGATTGGGATAGCATGTGCAAGTCCTGTGTCACTTCAAGCCAGACAAAACTTCAGCACAGAGGGAGGAAGTTGAGCACAAACTCCCACTCTTAGCAGAGGAGTTGTTGGCATTTGACAGCTGCTGGGAGACAGATTAAACTGTCAGTTTCCTTTAATGGTTTGACTCTTGGTAGGTGGACCACACTGCAGGGACAAACCTACATATGAAGAGCTGGGCAGAACAAATTGAACTCGATGAATTAATAATAATAATAAAGTAAAAAACAAGAAAATAACTCAAAGTCGAGTGTATAGAAAAGTAGGGTGGATCTCTGAGGAGTTGTGAAGGGGACGTAAATATTAACATATATAAATCATCAAAGAATTAATAAAAATATTTTCTCTACTTTTCCACTGTTTGCTTAACTCAAACTTTTACTCATATTCAAGTCTCTACATTCCTACATTTTTCTTGTATTTTAATTTCAATTTCCTGAAGAGTTCAATGTTTCTTAGGTGCCATTCTCTCATGGTCTGCTGAAATTTGCTTTCATATTTACCTCTCTGTCTGGACTTACCTTCCAAATTCAGAAACTTATTTATGTAAACTCCTTCTGGTATGTTATATCATTCAACATGTCGCCATCTTGAAAACTGTGTTTAAAATTCTCAGAAACAAAGTTTGTTTTTGGCATTCTTTCAAGACTCACAAAAATTGCTTCTCTATTAAAAATTGTCTCATCAGACATGTATTCAAACCTCATTTCTACTTATGCCATATTATCTTTAGTTTATAAGTGATGCATAGGACAACTTATTGAAATAAATTCATAAAAATCAACTTGTTCTATTCAGATATTAAATACTGTCATAGAACAACTTTCAAAAAGTAGTATTTTTTTCACATTCATGCAATTTCAAACCTTTACATCACTTGTGCCAGGGACAGAAAAAACTAGGAGGAACATTTGGACATAATGTGCTTCAAAAGAAAATAACAACAAATAAAAAAACAAAACAAACTCTACTATAGTTTAGTCAGGAAAGGGACTCTAAATTTGTTTTTGGAAAAAAAAGTCTCTTAACTGACATGATTCAATTATACACGAAATTACATCACATATTAGCTAGTAACTATGCATTGTTTTCTAAATTGTCACTGGGAAAATACACATCAATTACCATATTCTTTTCTATGCACACAATACCTGAAATCAAGAAATGTTGAATAATAAAAGAAAAGAATATAAATTTATTGCTCAATTTAAATTTTCATTGTTTAATGATTGAGCCATTTTCCCATTATTGTTTATGTGCTGTTAATTACTATATCATAAAATTACACTGTTTGTGCCTTTAACATGAAAACTCATTGTGTTTTCAATATTCTATCATAATTTTTATGCTGAAAATTATTCTGCTAAATCAACACATTATTAAACTGGCTATTTATCATTACACCCACTGATGATTGTATTTCTAAATTCTCACCAGAGAAGATTTTCTATGCAGTAGATAGAAATTAATTCAGAAACACACAACTAGTCATAGGACAGAGAATGAGTGACTACAATGTGCTCTGCCATAAAAGGGACATATATATTACATCCACTCCTCCCAAGGCTCAGGCATCATTGTGTAAGAGAGGAGGGAAAGACTCAAGATCCAGAGGTAGTGTGTGACTACAAGGAAACAGTGTTCTTCAGACACAGTGGGGCGTTCAGGCTCAAGGCAGACAGAATCCCAGGGTGCAGAGGGGAAGTGGGCAAAAAATTCTTCTAGCTGAGAACCTCCGGTAAATTGGTAGTTGTTAAGACTGGAATAGCAGCTTTATTTGTAATAGCCAGAACCTGGAAACAACCTAGATGCCCCTCAACCTAAGAATGGATAAAGAAAATGTGGCACATTTACACGTTGGAGTACTACTCAGCAGTAAAAAAGCAATAACATCTTGAAATTTGCATGCAAATGGATGGAACTAGAAAAAAGAAAAAACATACTGAGTGAGATAACATAGACCCAGAAAGATGAACATGGTATGTACTCACTCATAAGTGGATATTAGCTGTAAAGCAAAGGATATTGAGCTTATAGTTCATGATCCTAGAGAAGCTAAGTAATGAGATGAACCCTAAGAAAAACATACATAGACCCTCCTGGGAAGGGAAAATAGACAAGATCGTCTGACAAAATTGGGAACATGGGGTAGAGAGAGAAGGGAGGGTGGAAGGGAAAGAGAAAGGGAGAAGGGAGGGTGGAAGGGAAAGAGAAAGGGAGAAGGGAGGGGAAAACTTGAGGAAAAGGGATAGTCAAGATGGAGGAAGGACAGGGATGAGAGCAAAGAAAAGGATATTTTGAATGAGGGAGCCATTATGAGGCTAGCAAGAAACCTGACACTAGAGGAATTCTCAGGAATCCACAAGGATGACGCCAGCTAAGATTCTAAGCAGTAGTGGAAAAGGTATCCTCACAGGCCTTGCCCTGTAGTCAGATTCATGAATATCTTAAATTGCACTACAGAACCTTCATCCAGGAATGGATGGAAACAGAAGAAGAGACCCACAGTAGAGCTCTGGGCTGAGCTCCCAATGTCCAGTTGAAGAGTAGGAGGAGTGAGAATATAAGCAAAAAAATCAAGACCATGATGGGGATACCCACTGAAACAGTTTACCTTAGTTAATGGGAGCTCACCATTCCAATAGAGCAGGGAAGGAACCAGCATAGGTACAAACTAGTTGCTCTAAATGTGGGTGACAGCTGTTGGCTGGGGCAGCCTGCGGGTCCAGTGGCAGTGGCACCAGAATTTATTCATACTGCTGGTACTGGCCTTTTGGGAACCTATTGTCTTTAGATGGACCCTTGCTCAGGCTAGATATAATAGGGAGGGCCTTGGACCTTCCCCCAAAGCAATGTGCCTTACCTTCTCTGAGAAGTGGATGGGGGTTCTGCAGCTGTGCTAGTAAAAGAAGAGGTGGGCGGATGGAGGATCTGAGATTGGTCTGTAATATGAAACCTTATTGTTGTCTTTTTTATCCATTTGAATATGATTGTGTGGGCCATCCGGTTTCCCTCATTGGTTCTCGCACTGGTGGGTTGACTTTGAATTGTTGTTTGTGTCCATACCCAAGAAGAGATCGAAGTAAAAACTCTAATTAATGAAGGTGCAAACATAAAAACAAACAAATGAAAGGGAACAGAACTACCTTAAGCATAAAAAAAATTTTGTGGTTAATATAACCAAAACCCAATAATCAGATTTATAACAAAATAATACTAAACAACAAAAATCCCCCTTCCCTATTGTACCCTAAACCAACCAACCTAAAATATAAAACCCAATAAATCCCCCAAATTCACCCAGACACCTAATAAACAATTGCAAAAACTACACGCACCTTCTGCGCTGCAAGGTCCCCCCACAAACACATAAATTCCAAGCCTTTCAGTCACCTTTCTTCTTTTGCTGGTCAGTTGTCCTCCTGGCCCCCTGATTTCCACTTCCCTGCCTCCCCTCTGGTAGTTAAATGATTTTTTTGATTTTTTTTCATTTTTTGGAAGCCCTCTTATCAAGCATTATTTTTTTTGCTGTTTGTTTTTTTGCCTCAGAAATCCAACAACACAAGCAAAGAACCACCAAAACCGCAAACAAAGAAGAAAGAAAGCACAAAGCCAGGAACAAGCAGGCAACCAAAGCACCACAAAAAGACCCCAAGAAAAACAAACAGCAACCCAAGAACGCCAGCCCCAACCCTACACGTCATTCTTCATAAACTTCTACACAGATCTTTGTAATCTGGTGTTTACTTTGCTGTTAATGTTTTTTTAGCTATTTACATGCCATCCCGTGGCAAAGAAAAAAACTTTCGGTGTAAAGAGAGAGGACGAGAAAGTAGAGACAAGAGAGATTTTGACAGACAAGGGGCGAGAGGGCGACGTGTCTGGCTCTGTATGCATGCATTGTTGTTTTTACTTGGTTTGCCCGTGGGCGCGTTGGGTAGAAAGGCGCCAGGTACTGGACATCCGAAGAAAGGGAACGGCAAAAAGAGAAATAATACCGAAGAAAGAAGACATAGTCCTTTGATAGATACAGTGGGTAATGAAAGATATTCAAAAAGATTTTTTATTGTTATTTATTTATTATGAGGTTGGTATCTTATTAAAATAGACATGGAACTATTTCTGTAGACCAAGCTGACCATAAACTCACAGAGATTCGCTTTCCTTTGCTTTCCGAGTTCTGGGATTAAAGGTGTGTGTCACCACAGCTGGGTCAAAATAATATTATTTTTCTTTTATGTTTGCATGAGAGTGGTATGTGCGTGCGTGTATGTGAGAGAGAGAGAGAAATTGTTTGCATGTGCAGTGGTATTTGTGCATGTGATTGCACTTACCTAAATATGTAGTGGAAGTTCCAAAACTGATTGATATTTTAAATTTCAAAATATAATATATATATATAAACTCTATCTATCTATCATATCTATCTATCTTTCTCTCTCACTCTATCATCTATCTATCTATATTTATCTATCTATCTATCATATCTATCTTTCTCCCTCACTCTATCATCTATCTATCTACCTATCTATCTATCTATCTATCTCTTCCTCACTCACTCTATCTATCATTCATCATTTTTCCTCTCTCTCTCACTCTGTGTGTTTGTATGCGCACACATGGCCATGTTTATAGAGATCTGAGAATAATCTGCCTGAGTCAGTTCTCTTTTCCCATGTGAGTCATAGGCATCAAATTCAGGCCCCAGCCCTCAGGCCAAGTGTCTCTACACACGGAGTCATATTACCATATTTTAAAAATATTCATAACAATTTTATAAGCATTCAGCACTTGGGAGGCAGAGACAGGCAGTTTGCAAATCAAGTTCCAGGACAGCCACAGCAGTTACACAGCTGTATACAGAGAAACTTTGTCTTAAACACAAACGCACACAAAAAAGAAAAGAAACAAAAATTGAAACCATTTAAAATGCTACATTTATACTTTTAGATAAACAAACCAAAATGAAATAAAATAGATGCATCATCCATTTTAACTTCAATTACACTCAGGATCCCTAAATTTTATTTGAAGTAATTACTGAATCTCTCTCTCTCTCTCTCTCTATCTCTTTTTTTTTTCTCGTTCACAGTGTGGCCACACAGGGATAATCTCATTTTTCTGCTTTCCACTCTTAATCTGATCCTCTTAATTGGCATACAGAGGACAGGTGACTGAATCTGACCTATAGCTCAGACTGTGACACCCAAGTTCAATAATACTTTTAGTGGGTAAGAAAATTGTTTTTCCCTCACCGCTCAACAATTATTGGTTGATTTTAGTTAAGATGAATTTGAACTATGAGTCTCATGGCTTCCATGACAATGATAATTTCTGAAGAGTGAACTATGCGGGCAAGAGAGAGAAGGATGACGATGGGGAGGAGGTGAGCAAGCCCATCTCAGAAGATAAAGTTAGGAAGTTATGTCTACAAGAGAATCTGTTTCAGAATTATATCTGATGGACTCTGGGAATTTGCTGAAACATTTGGAATGAGAATCAGTGTTGGAGAAGTGATAAAATGTTTATGGAAATATGCAAATTGTAGCAATTTTATCTTTAGCAAAATCTTAATTATTTTTTAAATAATGTTTTGTACAACTCAGAATTTCAAAGAAATAAAGTTGTGATTCTATATACATTCATTGGACTAAAAGCATTAATCACATGGTTTCTGGAAATATTGTAGCATGGAGGGTCAACTTTAAATGTTGACTTTGTCTTTTAAAGAACTGTAGACAGTTTTGTTACATAAAAAGAAAATGGAGGAATTTACAAAACTTCTTCATTTTAGCCCTTGGCCACAAATAAAGACCCTTCCTTCCTGAATGTTCAAGCTTGCTTGTTTGCCAAAATCCAGCTCCAGGGAACCTTCTGCCAAAGAAGTTACCCTGCTTTCTTTTTATTTCTTTATTTCTCCCTCCCTCCCTCTTTCCCTTCCCCCCTCCTCCTCCTTTCTTTCTTTCTTTCTTTCTTTCTTTCTTTCTTTCTTTCTTTCTTTCTTTCTTTCTTCCTTCCTTCCTTCCTTCCTTCCTTCCTTCCTTTCTTTCTTTTTATACTTTGAGACAGGGTTTCTCTGTGTAGCCCTGGCCTTCCTGGAACTCGCTCTGTAGACCAGATTGACCTCAAACTCAGATATCTGTCTGCCTCTGTCTCCAGAGTGCTGGGATTAAAGGTGTTCATCACCAATGTCCAGCCATTCTCACCTCTTACTACTCAGAAAAGTATTTATTTTAAACTTCAGTTTTCTTTAATAACTATATGAGAATAAAGGCAAAACTATGGACCCATGTGTCTTCATGCTTCTTTAGAGTGAGTATAACAAGCAAAACAGAATGAGGAAGTCCCCAGACACTGTAGAGATAAGAATGACCCCGAGTATTGTGATAACATGGAGTGCACATGCTTGGAATTATGTGTGTTAGAGTTGATACAGTGCAACTGCCTAGCTGGACAGAAAATTAAGCAGGACTAATACGCAATCATCATATTAGAGCTAATTTAAAGAAAAGTAAATTAATAATACAAATAAACATAAATGTTATTTAAGAATAACAATAGCAGTACAAAAGTACATGTGAGATTATACAATATCTAGATGAAACTTTTTTGAGAACATATTTTGGGAGATTCTTCATATACTATTTCAATGAACAAAGAAAACATTTAGATCCTAAAACCAAGCTATCTATTGTCAGATGACAGCAAATAAAATTGATCATTTTTAGAATTGATATGGCTCTTGTCAATCATCAAAAAGAGAACACTGAAATTATTTTAGAGCTAGAGAACAATGAAATATAACTCTCTCTGTTATTTTTCTTTACATGTGTGTGTGTGTGTGTTGGAGAGATAGTTTTAAGTAGCACAGAATATTAAATGGAGAAAAGAGATTTGCTGTGCACGGCCCTATGGAAATCATGCTTCAAACAGGCGGTGTGATTTGGGGACAGGAAAGGATTTATTTGTATAATTTTAGATGTTCTATTATTAATAATGATCATAAAATGAAGATAATAGTGGCTAAAACCTGAATTTGATAACCATAGAGATCTCTGTAACATTCTACTGACTACAATTAAAAAATTACAAACAACTGCCATTAAAAATTTTATTAGGCATAAAATATGTTCAATTCTATCTGACAAATTTCCAGCTAATGAGGCTAATATTTTGGTCAAGAGTTGGTCACTGTCCTTTCACAATTAGTGGATATTTAAAGAAGCTCATTTTCTTTTGTGTTTCTACTTAACATTTTAATTGTACAAATACTTTGGTATCTTTCTCTACATGGTCCCATTGATCCAACTATGAAAAATTTTTAATTTTTTTTGCAATAATTTGCAAGATAGCCAGAAAAAAAATCATTGTAATGTCAAGTTCTTCACAATGTGTTTTTGTTAAAAAATAATAATCTGTGCATTTCATGCTAGCACTGGAAAAGTCAATAAACATATGCTTGGGGTTACTGAAAAAAGAATATGAACAAACCCCTGAAAGAACAGTAACAAAGCAAACAAAAGCAAAATCCCAAGCATGCTCTAATTTAAAGAGGTTGTATATTCCAAAGGGAATATACCTTTGTAATATTACTGTAGCTTGCTGTTTTAGAAAGTAAAAAGGGGATATGTTCCCAAACTCAACTTGTTACTATGTCTCCAAGGGCTACTTTTTCTCCAAGATATAGGAAAGCCTGAAAAGGGCTTGGAGACTCCTGGGTTACAACTCAGAGAGGGGCCTAGTGGCCGGGGGGACTGGGGGCGGGGGGAGAGAGCTTGACTTCTCTCAGTTCAAATACTTTACAGAAAGTAAACTATTGGTGGAATTCTGGCTAAATTTTTTAAGTTACCTTTGTTATGTCAGTGGTCCAATGCCTGGTTGTGATTTTTGGTATTATTATTGAAATGAAGCTTGATTTGAGAAATTAGTTAATAAATCTCTGCTAAATTTTACTTTCTTTCAAATAGTCATACTTCTATCACAAACATTTTTTGAGAATTATGTGTGTGTGTGTATATATGTGTTTGTGTGTGTGCCTGTACATATGAAGATGTCTGTTGTGGCCAGATTAGGATATCAGATCCTCTGGAGTTGGATTTACAACTGGTTTTGAATCTCTTGTATGCTGGGACTTGGATTTATGTCCTCTGCAAAAACACCAAGAGTCAACTCATCAGCCCTTAAACCATACTCTAAAATGTTAATGCCTTTAGTGCATCTGTTCTATCTGATACATAGCAGATACTGGTACAGGTGGTTGTTATTACTTAGAACTGGTAAATTCTAAAGCTAATAGTTTTAGCCATAGAAGTTTATAATGATAAGTTTTCCCACCAATAACAATAAAGAGGAATATTTCAAAATGTTGACTGTGATAATGTATCTTTCAATTAAATTGTTTCATGATAAATAAGTTTAAAAATAAAATTTGAAATTTTGAAGTCATTTCATTCATGCATATAAACTGGAAATAATGATATTATCATTTGTTTAAATTTAATTTCATTTTATTATTTATTTTATTAAAATTAAATTAAACTAAATTTTAAAACTGGGGTTTATGATGTCTTGTAATGTTACACTATATTTCTATGCAACTAGGGAAGTGTATATTCAGTCCCCAGTGAGTACATATTGACTTTCTCTGAAAAGGTGAATTGTCACTCAATATTGAAATCATATAATTATGTCACCAAAGCAGATTATAATCAGCAAAAATGTTGAAACAATTTTGAAATTGAAAGGAGAAAACATGTTTACCTTACTACTTTTACAAAGATTCAGGAAATGGATTCATAAAAGATTAAGAGATTAGGAAGAAAGGTAGACATAACCTGAGTATTGAGGCATCCAGGGAACATGATGTTTTGAAGCATTAGCTTACAGAGCACCCTGAATTCAGTAGTAGCATTAAAGCCTGTCTGTAAATTATTTGATACTTTCTCCATCAAAGGGCATCGACAGCATTTGCTGCTGTCTTAGTCTTGATTTATATTGACAGTTCCTTCCAAATGTTATGTGCTTTACAGAGGCTTAGCTGCTTTGGAGAAGTGCATTGATCATGAAGACGCTGAACCTGTCAATGAATGAATCCATTGATGGGATCATGCTTTGATGAGCTGTTAGAAGGAGATGCAAACCTAGGAGACAGAAATAGCTAACATGGTGAGTCATTGGGGTTAGGTCCTTAAAGGGGCTGCCTTAGCTCTAGTTATGTCATCTTCCATCCAACATAAGGCAAGCCAATATGGCTCCATGTATGCTTCTGCCCTGAGGTTATGTCTAACCAGAGGCCCAGAGAAAGTAGAGTCCAGTGGCCAGAATAAACAGAATAAAACTTTTCCTTTAAAGTTTCCTTTGCCCAAGGTTGTTTTCTTTTATCAGAGCTGATTAAAATATTCCTTTTATAAGAACAATCTAGTCAGTACTTCCAAATGAGTTATCTGAGGATTACATCATGCGAACCAACAATTATCTAAAGACTTTCCAGTCTGCACCATTCTCAGGTTTCTTCAACTCCCAAAAGTGTCAAACCAGTGACTGATCCTTTAACGACAATGGCCTTTTCAAGAATAAAAAAATCTACTCAAGTTCATAGCCCTAACTTATTATTTTTCTCCTCTTTCTTAAATAACACATAAACCAATTGACTCAGCATAGTCGATCTCGCCAAATTTTGTGGAAAAGTGTCTACAGGAAGATTAGTGTGAAGATTAGTTTAGCAAACCAAGGGAGATATGCTAATGAAAAAAATAATGATGGTATCAGATGGTATCAAATGTGGGAAGATATGGTCATATAATTTTTTGATGGTAGAGGCAGGAAGAGATATTGTAGATCACATTCAAGAGTACCAACTACCTGTCAATTTCCTAATTTTTAATATTATCATTAGTCTAAATAATAGAATATTCCTGATTAATTTTACCAAAGATTGTAATCTAGAAAATTCTTTAAAAAGGTGTTTTATCAATTTATCAAAAGATGTGGAAGATACCTCATTATTTAGATCTTAGATTAAATAGATGATAAAAAGTAGAAGAAAGGCAAATAATATATTTAATTACAGATATAGCTATGGGGACTACTGAGATGTAAGCTTTTTCAAAATTCAAGATGGAAAAAAGACACATCTATCTTATCTCAATCCTGTGGAAGATCTCTTTATTCTCTGGATTTGGGAATAATCGTTCTCCACTGTGCTTGACTCATTTGATAATTTAAAACTATGTTTTGATGAGGTCTGGTGATAGACTCTGGCTGTTCAAATACAAACCTTCGAAGGAATCATACCTTCATGACCCTAATACTCAATGGATGGAGATAGCACACAGGAACTTGCATGGTATTACAGGATTAATATTAAATGCTTCGAATATATAAATGAATGTCCCAAAAAATGATCTCATGTCATGCCGTGTATATTTGGAGGCTGCCAGGAAAGAAAGAGAGAGTAAGAGAGAATCCTCTGAAATAATGGAATGTTCAAGAATGTTGCATATTAATGGTTAATCATATTAATCAGAGGACACACTTTTCTTTGAATTTTATTGTCATATATTAATTGTACAAATTATTACACATGGTATATACTTATAATATTTTGGGTCACTTTTACATCTCTCCTTTACCCCTTTCTATCCCTTCTTTCTCCATCCTCCTTTCTTCTTTCACATCCACAACAAACTAAACAGTTCTCAGTGTATACAGATGTTTATCTATTGAGAAAAATATCTCTTGAGACCACTAATGCTACATGGGAACAAAAGAAAAGCTCTTTGTAAAGATGGCCTCTATTAGGAAGGTATGGGAAAAAGGTGGCAAGAAGAGCGGAGAACTGACAAAGGGAAAGAAGAAAAGTTAACCATACTTCATCTTCTTTTCTCACTGCCAGTTTCCAGCCCCAAATGGACCTGAACTGTATCCAAGGAAACTCAGCTAGAGTTTGATGCTATTTTCGATCACATATACATTTATGATTTGAAAGCACTGAAGCAATTTAAAAATCCCACAATACAGTAAAATACGCTGAGAATTTATTGACTATATTATTTCCGTGCTTGTTCAATAGCGTCTTAATCATGACAGAAGAAGTGTGGACATTTCTAAAACTAGCAAATCACAACAAAAACTTCATATGGAAATAACACATTATGTAGTAGGAGTATGGAATGCACTGAGCTCAGCCACCCAGGATGAGATTAGGAATCAACATAATTTTCTGTTCACACTTATCAGGCAACTGCTTCTTGCTTGACTTAGCAAAATATGCCTCAATCACTGTAAACTTTTTAAGACTCATTTGAGAAGCGTTTCTGCCTTAGTCATAAGTGTTCCATTCAGATTGTAAACCATGAGATTCATTTTCAGTTTGAGCTGGTTCTATTTATGGACTGAGACCTTGCATACAGAAAACAATATATATAAATCACACATATATTTTACTTTAAAACATTTTTCACTTTTAAGAAAAGGTCGTGTTCCTGATTTTAGTTGAATTGCTAGAGCAACGGTGACATGAATGCTATGGGAGTAGCCAAACATTTATTGGATTTAAAGTACATTTCAAGAGACAGGACAGAACATATATCTGTCACTGACACTGCTAAAGAGGACAAGAACCTGAGACTAGATAGATCATGAGCATAGGGAAAAACCTAAAACTACAAGTATGCTAAAAAAAATAGCAACAAAATGTCTCCTAAGGACATGTTGTATCTACATGTATGTGGTTTGTTCAAGTGCTTCTCATTGAAGCTTCTTCCTTTAGTAAATGGAAATTAACACAAGACCCATAACTGGGCAATGTGTAAAGAGTAAAAGATGTTGAAACATTCAATTCTACATACAATGTCTTCATCAATACCCTGTGCTCAAGGTTCAGCGATCTACATAGCAAAGAGGGTGATAGATTCTAAGAGCCAAGGAAACAGTGTCCTCCAGATACAACAAGGCTGATGTTCATATAAAGTCTCAGAGTCCAACATTCATAGGGACTACACAAGTTTAAGAACAGATGAATCCCAATACTGAGAGGCAGAAGTGAACATAGAGTTCCATTTTTAACCAAGAAAATATATGCAATTGATACCTCCTGGCAAAAGGAAACAATGGAGTATCGCTGAGTATTTAGACCATACCCCAGGGCATCCCCACGTTCAGAAGTAGTTGGCCAGCACAAAAGAAACTCATTAGTAATTAATTAATTAATTTTGGTGCTGTAGGCATTTGTCTTAAGTTTTACTTTTTAGGCATTTTTATTTTGTCTTATTGGTTTTTCATGTTTTGACTTTATTTTTTGTGATAGGAGTCTTGAAGTTGGATCAATTGGAAGGTGGGGAGGAACTGGGACGAGTTGGGGAAGGAGACAAATATAATCAAAATATTCTGCATAAAATCATTTAAATAAAATAATGAAAAGATTAAACAAAGAGTTCAGAAATGTGTCTGAGGTTTTATTCCTCTTTGAACTCTATGTACTCTTCTGTGTGTAGACACTCACATGTTGAAGTGCTGGTTTTAAGAACAATGTATCCTTGATATCTCTACAGAATCCCAGTTAGTTAGAGACAACCACAAAAAGAGGGAAGTCCAACATTCTGTACTTTGCCTCTTCTGTGATACAGGGAAAATGAAACCCTATGGAGTTATACACATTCAGAAGTCTAGAGAATAACTTCTTAAAAAACCATAGATAGAGAAAATCTTTTTCTTTAAGCTTACTTTCTTGCCATTAGATAGAAGACAGATTCCTGGAATTATTGTAGTATTCTCTTCAGATTAACATAATATCCATTAGACTATTATTATATTCAGTAAGATTACATACAACCTCAATTTGCTGATTATTTGAATGTCAGGACTGACAAATCCCACTGGTAAGATAGTATGATAATGCAAATATACATTCCAGAAAAGTTAAATAAGAACAAAGAAAGTGTGTATCAGATAAATAATTGTTAAGGCTTTACTTAGATCATGTTCCTTAGGTAAGAGTTGGGAGATTTTCTTTGTAATGATGACTAGGAGAGGCAAAATATGGGAGGGTGCATTGCTGTGCATTTCCTCTTTTCTGGAGGATGTCTGGAAAAACAATGACGTTTGGTCTGCCCGTGAATTCAGTGTTATAAATGACTGTACTCTGTAAACTGGATTGAACTCATCACTTTCTCTCAAGTGAACTTGCTTCTTTGATAAAATAATATAATAAGGTATTCACTATTGGATCTGTGACACTTCAGGCTAAGTTTTAAAATGTTTTCATGTCAATCTGACAGCATGATTTGACAGACTATTTTACATCTTCTTGACAATATAGGCATTTAAAAAACAAACACAAACAGACAGAAAATAAATACTGTTGACTGCATACTTCCCCCTCCCCGCTCCCATTACTTTCATTTAAACAGTTGTTGTATGATGGATGATAGATTCTGGCTGTTCAATGTAACAAGCCCTAGAGGAAAAAAGGGAGAGGACAGGAGGGTAGGTTGGTGGTAGCTGGGGAAATTGGGTGGCATGTAAAATAAATGGGAAAAATGTTATTTAAATTAAAAAAAAGAATCTCACTTTGGTAGTACTAATAATCAACTCGGGATTATTGGGTCTAGCCATCTTAATCCCATGAAGAGGTATTGTGGTAGCTTTATTGTTACTATTTCATTTTATCATGATGCATGAAGTGATGGCTTTAACACCTCAGTTACTGACTATACTATGGCTAACAATTCTACAGCTGAGGGCAAAAGCCACAGTGTTTTGGTTTACACTATAGTAATTTACATTTTTCTTAAAAGAATAATTTTGTCAAGGAGTGTCTTTTTAACACTTTGTACATTGACACGATGAGCTGGGATCACTAAAATCACTAAAACAATCCACAAAACGACTACACTTTAATGACAATGGAGCCGATTAGGCTTCACTCACATAATAATCTGTTGTGTGCTAAGGATCTCTCCTTGCCCCTGTGGACATCTCATTGTTCATCTCCATCCCTATCCAGTACCGTGATAAGTGACTCTGACACAAAGAACACAATTTCTCTTTGAAGTTCTTCTTAACTCCTTTATCTCTTCCAATAATGGGGCTGTATACACCATCAACATATTGGTGGTAGCCATCGCAGCTATCTCGCTGTTGCTGCCAATTTAGGAGCTCATTCATATTTTGCTCTAGTCCCTCAAATAAGCTTTTCTTTTCTTTTTTTTCTGACTTTTTCAGGTCTTTGTTTCAATGAGATCTTTTGAAACCTACTCAAGTGAGTATGGATGTCTTTATATATTTCCTAATGATCAGTGAAAAAGAACTTGAGAATAGTTTTACATTTTATAGCTACTTTTATACTTTCCAAACCTCATCATGCAATTATCACTGTATTTTATATTTTATATTCAGTATATGTAAGTAGAATCTTTTAAGTACAAGAACACATATAACTCTCTGTATATCACAATATAAATAAACCTCACATAAATGAGGTTCTATAAATATTGATAAATCATAAAGTTATTAAATACCTAAACTGACATATGCTCTATGTATATTTTATATAACACTTTATTAAATATATTTTACTTATCACATATAAGTACAAGTCAACACATCATTGTAAGTATGTTGTAAATTTCTTTCATGCAAATAAAGTATCATTAGGATTTAAGATTTTTCAGATTCTAGATATGGTTACATATTATCTGATTTTTTGTAAACAGTTTCTCAATAACTGGCATACAAAGTCAATATCTGAGAAAACAGTTTTAAATTAAACATGCCAATATTTATTTTCTCTTCAGACCAACTTACCTCTCACAATGATGTTGGTAGATTTTTTTGCAGGATTTCCCACATTATTATTGGCAATGCAGCTGTAAGTACCAGCATCATCTGAGGTGATGGCAGGTATGGTAAGCGTCCCTCCATTCAAAACAATCTTTTCAGGTAGAGTCCCAAAAGATCTGACCCAGGTGAGAGAGGGCGTGGGCTCTCCTCCTGTCGTAACACACACTAATGTTATGGCCTCTCCAGGATTTACAACTATAGGATCATCCACCAAAAGCTTAATTGACGGGGATGCTAAAAGACACAAACAGAAGACATATATACAGTGAGTGAGAGACACTGCAACTGGGAATCAACAACAGGACTTATATATACTTAAATGTTTGAGCAGTTAAAATTAAACTGTGTTCCTTCCTTTTTTTTTATCAAAAAGACAAGATACTACTCAAACTTTAGCCGGGTTTGATACATCTGTACTTTACTTAAGCAGTGTAAATGTACAGAACACCATTAAATGGTTTACACTTGGTGTGATATTTTGAAGCTATTCCCTCGGAATTGAAAAATCCCCTCAAAGAATATCTCCAGGCTGAGGATATTAATTAAACCCATCAGGTTCAGAAAACTCATGAAACTCATAAGAATTTTGGAGCTTCTCCAGAAAATTCCCAAGGTTCCTCTCCAGTCTCTAGTGGAAGGGGAGACTCTCTTCATTTTCACTGCCTGGAATCTGTGCAGAAAGTTCCACAAAGTCAGCCTTTACTTGTTGTCCCAGCCCCGGGTGTGGCTCTCAGGAGTGCAGCTGTTTTCACACCACCTGTGCCCCCATAAGTCACTCTAGAAATTTATGGTTTCTTAGCTAAGCTTGAATAACTTCTATGAGCTGTTGTCAATGCTCTAACTGGAGTGAGTTCCCATTTGTTCAGGGCACCCTACAAAAGGTCACACAAGAATATGCAAATATTCATTTCCCGGAATTATTGTTCTGATACTAAGAAAACAAAGGTGACAGAAGCTGCCAAGCACAGCATCCATTTCTCCTCAGTGATAAGCTGCTTTTTCTCTTTCATTTGTAGTTGTTCAGTCCTTGTGTTTTCATGGTGTAGATGGCTGATTTCCTCACTTTTGGATTAATCAGGAATAGGATGATTGATTTTTCAACCTGAATTTAACCAAGTAATAGAGAGCATAAATCCTCCCAGTCTTTACACACAGCGAGCCCTGACCACACTTCTTCAGGTGCCAATTCTAATCTGTGTTCATATGGAGTCAAAATATGTGCCTAAGGTTGTACCCTGAGTCAGGATGGTTTAAGTAGTGAGTTCTCACAAGCCCAGGTTTAACATTCAGAAAGAAACAGCCACAAATGTCCCAGCAGAAATTCCAAGCCTACCACTTCTTTTATGGTTAAATGGTAAAATTTTCACAGTGAAAAATAAGTCTTTTGAATTTCTCAGGTTAAAAGTAAAAAGATAAACACTCACTAAATTAAAAACCATCACATTTTCACCAAACACTCATATTAGAAGCTATATACAGAACATAAAATATGACATTTGTATAGGGTATCTTCTACTTACAGAATAAATATACACAATACTTTCATAAATAGAAGTAGGGAACATATATTTTATTGATGTTCAATTTCATATGTTCAGAAATATTTTATGTCAAATTAAACCTATATCATATGTAATATATACGTACATATTTTATATATAAAGAGAGAGACTTAAATTGTTCGATGCTATTGCTTTAATTTAAAAATTATTAAGCTCAGTTTAGAGATGAAGTTTGGAATTAAAACTTGTTAACTTGTATTTTTATAAAATCAATTTTGCTTTTAAATAAAGAAAGCAAATTGGGCAGTGGTAGCATATACCTTTAACCCCAAAACTTGGGAGGCAGGTACAGGCAGATCTCTGTAAGTTTGAGGCCAGCCTGATCTACGAGAGCTAGTTCTAGGACAGGCTCCAAAGCTACAAAGAAACCCTGTCTCAGAAACAAACAAAACAAAACAACAACAACAACAAAAAGAAAGAAAAGAAAAGAAAACCAAGAATAGGGCAATAATTCCATGCTAATTATTCATGAGAGAGGCAGGGAGTCTATATGGTATTTTCAAACATCCTTGTTGCCTCCTGGTTCTTCTTACATCATTAAAATAGCATGAAAATTATCAAAATGTCACAACATCAGTTCCTCTGATGTACTGACATTAAAGTATAAAGATTTATTATTAAAAGGATGCTAGGAAATACACATAGTAAAGGCGATATGCAAAACTTACCACAGTTGGGGAGAAAACAAAATGTATCAAAGAATTATTAAATATTAAACTAATGAATGGAAGATGTCACTAATTAAATCTTCTAAAATATGAATTGTACTTAATTATTAATGTGTTACTTTCAAGAGGCAAAATGAACACTTACTGAATTTATACTAAATAGCACAAACCTAGAATGTTTTAGTTAAAATAAAATTATTATATAATTCCTAACATATAATAGTAACGATGTGTTATACATGAATTTAAGTTAAGCTAAAAGTAGTCAAATAAAGGGTATATTAGGACTACAGAAAAACTGAATTTACATTAAATGGAAAAATATTTGTCTATATAAAAGGCTTATCGGAAGGCAAACAGTTCTGTAGCCTTAATATTATTCTGTTATCAGAGGTTTCTGTCCTGCCTGGTTCCCGCAGTTGTTAAGTCCCAAAGAAATCACACAGAGGTCTACATTAATTATAAACTGACCTAATAGCTCAGACTTCTTATTAACTTTTATAACTTATATTAGCTCATTATTCTTGTCTATGTTAGCCATGTGGCTTGGTACCTTATATATGTAATGGTGTGTGTGTGTGCACATCTGTATTTTATATGTCAGTGTACGTGTGTGTGAACAAAGGCACCAATAAAAAGCACAGAGGACAACTTGAAGGGGTTATTTCTTTCCTTTCACCCTGTGGGACGGGTGTATTGAACTCAGGTGGGTGGCAAGAGCTTTTCCTTGCTGAACCATGCCTCTAGCTCTAGTGTTTCATTTCTTCATGCTTTCATGTCACTTTTGTGGCTGAAGCTTGCATGGCTTTAGGGATGGCTCTAACTAGATCAATGAGAAATGAGGAACCCAGATACAAACACACAGAAGAGTTGGACTGAATGAGTGAAAGATTCCCCTCAAAGGGAATCTATCTCAGGCAGGACCCCGTTCCCAGAGATCAGCAGAGATGCAATCAGCATGAGGTTTATTCAGATGCACAGCTATCCAGGGCGTCAAAGTCTTTTTGGCGCAACTGGTTCGGGGGTCTAGGGGTTTTTATGGGGGCAGAAGTGCAGAAAGTGCAGAAGCACGGGGGTGGGGGCACAGTAGCGAGATGCATGGTTACAGGAATTTTATTGGTTAATTTAGACAAGGCCATCATGAGGATGAGGTTATGTTCTCGAAGGCTGAGAAGTTAGATAGAGAGCTTTCTCAGCCCTTATCTGAGGGCTACTGCTTGAGTTTAGACAAAGGGCTTGCTCAGCTCTCATCTGGAAGGAGTTTACTTGGCTCTTGTCTGGGAGAACAGCCAGCACTTTCCCAGGCCAGATGTCTGACCACAGATATCCTGCCCGCAATGGCCTTGAGCTAATTTCTCATCTGAGTTTTTATGGGTAAGTGCAAGCCTTGTAAAATGGCATATCTATGGCTAAGCTGTGCAGAATGCCTAGAGCGGGGGTCTTTCATGAGCTGTGCTCTCTGATGGAGATGCCATGATGGCACCCAGGAAATCCAGTGGTTTTATTACACATAGCATGAAAGAAGAGAAGGCCAGGCTGTCATTCAAAAAGAGAAAGTTGTGATTGATAGTTTCTTCATACAATTGTTTCAGCTAAAGGTCAAAAGTTCTTAATCAATACCCATACTTAGACTAGGAAAAGACTTTGTGATTCCACTGAGCCAGACCTGGAGAAGGATTCTCCACCCAATGGATCTGTCACTGGGGTCCTTGGCATTGCTGTGTTTGTCTCAACAATACACATTCAGTCCAACTCCATTATCTCTCCACACATCGCATATATTTCCCAAGTTACAAATGAAACATTTCAAACATAATTCAGTCCTACCATTGGCTTTTCTGGAGTGTGGCATGATAGTTACGCAGAGACCTGACTGTGAACTGGGTAAGTTCTTTCACTTCCAAGTGACTCTTTTCTGGCATTCTTAAAGCAGAGGACAAAACTATTTTTTGATTGAGAGTATAAATATGACATCCTTACTTTAATACCTACTACACAAGATTCACTGAGAAGTGTTTTATAGTGTCATTTATTTTATTTCCACCTCATAGGTTTAGTTGTAGCTTGACTCATAGTGTAGGTGCTAAGAGACAAAATGTCTATTTGCAGTGATTGCTTTTATTACAAGTGGGAGGGGTATTTTAAGATCTGTTGCAGTTTTTGAAGGTCCTGTACCATAGCATACAAAACATATTGAAAGTCATTCTTTTGGAGAAACATGAGCCTGTATCAATCTCATTTTACAATATTGTTATTAGAGAATTAAACTCACTGTATTTCAAAAATTTGTTTTCATTTGACTGTAAGAGCTCAGGGATATTTTATGCTTGTCTTGCAGACATGTGCTGTTCTTCAGCACTATCCTGTATGTACTCCTGCCCTTTACCCCTTGAGGTCATGCATCATGAGGTTTCTCCTCTGATAAGAGTATGGATATGAATATCCAGGAAACAAAATCAGATAAAGACCATGAACCGAGCTGAGTGTGAGGTATAAATTACCACCTGTATTGATGAGGTAACCACTAAAACACATGTATAGCTAGGTATGGAGACAGAGACTTGCAATTCTAGCATTTCAGTGGTAGAAGTAAGATAACCAGGAGTTTGAGGTCATTTTCAGATAAACAGAGAGTTGGAGGCAAGACTGGGCTACAGTAAACCTTATCTCAAAGCAAACAAACTAATAAACAAAATAAACTGTGCCCTCATTTGTAAACCAGAGGCATATATTTCATTTCTTCCTCTTAGTATGTGAGACAGATTATTTTTGCCTCATTTTAAAGCAATTAATACACACAATGTTGAAAGTAGAACAAGAGAAAAACCAAATAGGACTACATGGAATTATTCTTTGAGATGCTAACAGAAGTGGGATGTAGAAGTTATTGTAAAGGAAAGAAACTGGACACAGAAAGGCATAAGGTATGTGCTCACTAAAGGGGAAGTGAAGAATTGATTTAATAGAATAAAAATCCAGCCAGCGGTCATTAAAGTCTAGAAAAAGTGAAGCAGATGGAGAGAGTTGAATATAGTATGTTCCCAAACACAATCAAATAAGGACTAAATTCCAGGGTGCTACTGCATAGTGGGATGACAGCTGAATAACATATCCATAGCACTTTGCTAAAAGCGATATATATATATATATATATATATATATATATATATATATATATTTTATAGAATACCTAGATAGAGAAATGTGACACTTCCCAGCACAAAAATATAATAAATGTTTGAGAAGAAATATATTACCTTGATTTAATGTATATTTAATATATGATTTAATAAGCATATTTAATAAGTATCATTTAATATATTACCACACGTTATAAAATGTGTAGAGTTAAATCTATACCCAAATAATATGCATTATTACTATTCCTCAAATAAAAAACCATCATTGTGAAACATAAACAAAGGAAATCCTACAAATAAAGTTAAACACTTATATTAACAAATGCTGCAGATAGCCTTGTCTCTAAAAGTAACATATTCTGTGTGTAAGGGAATACTGACCCTCAGCACATTACAGACGGAAGGAAACATCCTCTACATCAGACTATCCACTTCAAGGACAGGAACGTGCTATTTCTTACAACATAAAGACTCATTTTATTCTCTTATATTTTTCTATCCACTCTTCCTTGTTTCCCCTGGTGATCTGAGAGCAAAATCTATCTTCTATTCCTTATAAACATGGCTTAAATGACTTCATAACATCCTTCTTTGTAGCTCCTGCTAAGGCCTTTAGATCCTTAGAGCTCCTTGGGTACTTGCTGGAGTCCCCAGCCTCCTATGCTGACAATTCACATTGCAGATCCCAATTCGGATTTGTTTCAAAGCCCAAACTTCACTGTCTGTGGCAAAAAATTTAAACCATGCTTTATAAATCGTCAAAAGAGTGCTCTAATCTAAGCACATGAAAATAATTGTAGTCACACAATAGTCTTTCTGTAGATATTCTTCCTATACTCAGTCAAGATGTCAGAGTGATAATGTACCTGAACTTAATGATGAAAGGTAGTTAACAAGGTTATGAAGACTGGACCCCTATTTTAGGTTAAGTATAACAGTTTTGTAGAACACATTATGTGCTCTGTGATGGGGATAGTATGGATGATACACAGATAAATGATAGATAGATAGATAATAGAAGGATTATGGACAGATGATTGATGATAATTAGATGATAAATGTTACAGAAATTGATGAATAATATATAGATCGTAGATGAATCATAGGTGATAGATAAATACAGGATAGATTATAGATAGATGATATATTACAAATAGTTCATTACAAAGAGATTACTGATAGGCAAAAAAGACAAAGATCTGAAAAATGAAGAATGATAAAAATAACTGCAGGAGGGAGGAATGTCGGGGACCATCGCCCCAACATAGAAATTGATGTTTTTTTCCCCAAATGTGTCCCCGGAGACGCGTGGAAGGAAACAGGCTTTCACACCATTACAGCTTAAAGGCCTCTTCAGACTTCTTCCGTCTACAGCGTGACCTTGCGTTTATTATTTCCCCAAAAACCCATCCTCCTCTGAATGCCCTCTCAAAACCATTCCTGCTCTGCAATGCTCTCTCCCTCTTGAGGAATTTTCCTATTGATATCCTTTTTCCGAGGCACCTCCCCCAGCACACACACACCTGCATTCTTTTACCAGCTTTGGAGAGAGCCACTTCTCATGGAGCAATCTACAAATGAAAAGGAAGGCTGGAGCAAAACCTTCATCTATTGTCTTTCTAAATTGTTGGCCTTCAGCTGCAAAGCTGCATGGAGTCCTCAGGCTGGTGGGTATCAGAGCCCACAGAGGAAAAGGAGGATCAGAAAAGAGAAGCAGTATGAGAAAAATAAAGAAGAGAAAGGGGAAAAACAATATGGTTAATGTGAAATGTTTCTCACATTATCACATGCAACCTTGGTCTTCATCTGACACTGCTATATTTAGTGACTTTGAAAACATCAGGAGCTGCCGCAGAACTGAAGAAGCCTGTGACTGGGAAGTTGCAAATAGGGTGGAGGCTGTTTGAAGTTTATCTCTGTCCTTAGCTTGTTATATATCATACCCATAATATCCCTCCCCTCTTTCTTCCAGCTGGTCTTGATATGAGATGCTCTGCTCTGCTAGGCACTCCCTACCATGATGGATTGAAGCCTTGGAAACTGTGAGTTAAGATAAATCACCCATCCCTTAGGGTGTTGGTTTCTGGAGTTAAAATGATGAAAAAAAGTTTGACAAACAAATAATAGGTGATGGACAAATAGATGGATATATAGCAGAGATTTTAATTCTGGAAGAGATGGGAGGAGATAAAGTTAAGAAAGAAAGAAGAGTAAAGCAAGAAAGGTAAAAAGAGGGAACGAGAAAAGAGATGAGTTAAATGAGGTAACAAAAGCTTAATTTCTGGTTTCCAAATTTCTAGACTGTTTTGTTCAATGCAATGTCTTATAAACCTTAAGCCTGTCTTTTGATTCAGTAACTTGTTATGTTGCTCAGGACTATCTCTAAACTCTTGACCTTTCTGCTTCTATCTCCCAAATTCTAGGGTTACAGATTTGAAACACCACCATGGCCAACCAACATTTTAGCCAAACTTCATTATATATAGCATGTCTATAAATATAAACTCTTCCCATATCCTTTTCAACTCTTTTATTTTTTCTTTCTTTCTTTCTTTTTTTTTTTTTTTTTTGTAACGAAAAGCAATTCTTTCCCCTGAGATGATCAGGATGGTGTATGAGGTCCTTCTGATTATGTGTTGCTTTCATTGGTTAATAAAGGGTCTTTAGCAGAGATGTAGGGGAACAGAGCTAGGTGGGAAAAACTAAATGGAATGCTGGGAGGAAGAAGGCAGAGTCAGAGAGAGATGCTTTGGAGCTGCCGCCAGAGTCAGACATGCAGGAACTTTGCTGGTAGGCCATGACCTTGTGGTGATATACAGATTAATATAAATAGGTTAAATTAAGATGTAAGAATTAACCAATAAGAAGCTAGAGCTAATGTGGTATAGGAGGTCCTTCTGTCGATGTGTTGCTTTCATTTGTTAATGAATAAAGAAGCTGGTTTGGCCTAGTTGATATGGCAGAACGTAGGTAGGCAGGGAAGACAGAACTGAATGCTGGGAGGAAGAAATGTGGACTAAGAGAGAGAGAGACACCATAGAGCTGCCAGAGACAGACATGCTGAATCTTTCCCAGGTAAGCCACTGCCACATGGTGATACACAGATGAATAGAAATGGTTTAAACTGAGATGTAAGAGTTAGATAATAAGAAGTTAGAGCTAATGGGCCAAGCGGTGTTTTAATTAATATAGTTTCTGTGTGGTTATTTTGGGTGTAAGCTAGCTGGGTGGCCGGGACAAATATGCAGGCCCTCACCCTGCAACACTAATGGGCCAAGCAGTGATTTAATTAATACAGTTTCTGCATGATTATTTTGGTTCTGGCCTGCCAGGATGAACAAGCAGATCACTCCCCTGCAACATCAGGAGATACATAAGAGGTGCAAGGAAGGATGACAGGCCTGTTGCTGGTCATATGCCTACTTCCTAACAACGGATATTACATAGCAAGTGGAATTTGTATTCTTTCTCACATATGACAGTACGAGTGTGGTTGGCTAAAAGTCAAGGACACAGTATCCTCATGGCACTGGGAAAGAACTCTAAGTTCTCAAGAGTGAACGAAATAGAGATACCAGATAGAACTGAAGTCTCCAAGACAGTAAAAAGGAAAACACTCTCAGGTAAATATATTTATCACAATTTTCAGATAGTACTGAAAGTGTGGCTTAGTGGAAAAGCACTTTCCCAACTTTTGAGGATTGAGTTAAATCCCCAATCATAAAAAAAGACAAAATAGTAAAAATGTCTTAGGGATAATCTAGCACTACAAGTTATGGTAAATTGGCTGCAATCAATTTCTAAAATCATGGCACTATACATAGCTGAATAAAAGTATAAAATTGAATTGTGAATTAGAAAAAAAAATTACTTTAAATAAAAATTATATGAGATTCATGTCCACTTCAATTTTTGCAACTCTGTTGCTAGTGAAATTTTCTGTTGAGATTAAATAAAGATTTTGAATGAAATCTTAACAATTTAGTTTTAGTTGGATTAAAGTAGATTGAGTGAGGAAGAGAAATGCCTTCTTGAGTGTATTGTTTGTTTTGCAACCCATCAGTGGAGGAAAGCATGAGGGTAAGCACTTCTTTAAAACCTGAAACTAGAGCACAGAGTTAGTCAGCTACATTTTCATAGACCTTGTACTTCCATGGACCTGGGATATTTAATCCTAAAACTAGAGTCCAGTTTGCTCCCTGGGCTCTAATTTGAAGACCACAAGCTGCTACTTATTACATGCATCTATCAAATATTTCAAGAGCAAAATGAGTTTCCTTGGATGCGAGTAATTTGAGAATTAATAAGTGGATTGATTCATAAGAAAACCACCAAGGAAGAAAAATTCCTTCTATTTTCTGTGAATTAGCACAGTGATATTTTGTTTGTGCTTACTTCTATCAAGTAAGAATTCCTTGATAGAAATGTTATTCTTGTTAATATCTTCCTAATTTGAATCCTTGGAAGTGGGTCCTGGAAGTCATTACTGGGGTAAAATTGCAGGGAGTGTTGACAAAGATAAGGAGACTGGAAATGGAGAAATGTCAGGAAAGATGCTGTGATAATCAGGCTTTGGAGTGAACCCAGCTCTTTCCTTTTACAAGCGAGAGTTTGCCCCTCAGAACTCTTTTGATGATCAGGAATACTGGGAGGGTTTTTCAGCATCTATGACTCACCAGACCTTAATTTCCCAGGCTCATGATATCCCAGTATCCAGAGATAAATTTTTTACAGAAGGACAGTTATTTCAGTTCTATTTCTGTTGCTGTGATAAATGCCCAGACCCCCAAAAAATATTCAGACAAGAAAGGGATTATTAGACTTAAAATTTTAGGTTCTGGTGTATTATTGTGGAGAAGTTAAGGAAAGATCATAAAGCTTGTCATCCACGGTCAAAAACAAACAGAGAATCCTTGCTTTCTTGTTTTTTCTATTGTGCGGGACCTCCTGCCTAGGGACTGTTGTTACTCAGAATAGGCTGATAAGCAAGCAAGGTAATCCCCACAGACAATCCACCAGGCCTATCTGATGTAAATGACTCCTCTGGAAACTCCCTTTCCAAGTAATAGAAGACTATAGGAGGTTAACAGTACAAGCTAACTAGCACGTGAATTAGCACGGTAATATTTTGTTTGTGTTTTAACACATAAAGTTTACCTGAAGATCATCAGAGTGTGAAGCTAGACAAACTATTTAGCCTTAGAAAATTCATAGAGAAAGGATCTTGTCTATTGGGTCTGAGCATTCAGGGAGGTAAGAACTCCAGTGACTGGCTGATCTCCTTCTCTGATCTTTCGGCTTTCAAATCCCTAATATTCGATTTCAGATTTTTATTTAATAAGACCAATTAGGATTGTGTTACAAATAAGAAATCTGGTTGTTTTGCTTTTAGAGGTTTTAGGTTCCCAAGGTTATCAAAATTTAAAAATATCAAATAAAAAACTCCATAAATAAATTGTTCATTAGATTTAAATTATATAATTTTAATTAGCATGAATTTATAGCATCCTATTCTGTCCCACTCACCGCTAATCATCTCATTGTCTAGCACATCCACATTGCATGTGCTGCTAGGCCCTTTGCCACTCAGTAATCCTCTGGCTTTATTGTCTACTGTCCTGGCATTGCGGTATCTGTTCCCAGAGAAACTTTATTTTCCTTAATAATGGCAACAAAGCAAAAGTCATGATGCCTACAGTTCAGATTTGACAACAAGAAGCCAGTGAGTGCATCCTTTAAGGAAAAAGACAAAGATCAAATAAAGAAAGTGAAAGCAATGTATCTAATGCCAGAGTGAAAATACAATCCTATCCAAACATTGTGAGGAGGGAGATAGAATCATTTGCTAGTTACATCTCACACTGTAAACTATAGCCAATATGCACGATAAGTACAAAGTTAGGATGCATAAGGCATTATATGTGGATGGGACTCATGAAGGAACAAACAGTTTTCGAATTGCAGCAACTTTTTAAATCATGAAGGAGTGTTGCTATGTGGCAACACTGAAAGGCATATGAACAAAACCAAAATTTTCCTCCTTATCCTCAGAAAGAATGATGGCAGCCATATTGCTTTTATGGGATGATTTCACCAATGCTTCTTCCCAGAAGGGAAGACATACTTAGAAGAGGAAGGAGGAGAGTAAATTCCTGTTCACGATAAACAATGTTTTTGGGCATTGCGAGTCTATTTACCATAAAATTAAAATGCTGATACTATATCTTTTGATCAATGAAAACACGTTGCTTCAGTTTCTTGACCAAGTCACCCAGTTTGTAAGCTGTAACGTACATTTTCTTCTGCTATTTGATCTCATTTGTTCAGCAGTTTATGTAGACTTTAATCTGGAATGCTGAAAATCATTCGCTATGGCTAAGATGTCAAAGCTGCAATGGGGGAATTAAAAGCAGGCACTGTAAATTCACACAGTAACTTTGACGTGACGCTTTCAATTACATTCTAAACGTCCAGGAGATTGATAGAAAGGTTAGGAAAGCCATTTAGATAGAGACACAAGTTTGTCAGGAAGGATCTGATGACATTCTTGATGGTCAGGTGCAAGGACATGTGGAAGGATACAGAGAAGTGCTAATGATGGAGCAATTGGAATGTTGGGCCTTCTGAAGAAGTGGAAGATGAAAAAGAAGAAACAACAGGTATGTGCATATATCCAAGAAGTGTCTCATAAAGGTTACTTGGGGCATATAAAAGTAAATTATGAATGTTATTATGAACTTGTTAAAGACAAGGGCCGGCTATGTCTCAGTGATTATGTTTTAGAATCTAGCACGAGAGCTTTAATGTCTTAAGATAAAGCTGTATTCAATCTTTTTAATATTAAATATTATTAACAGCTTCATCTCAGTCAATTCAATCCAAAGCTTAATTCTTATCAAGTAACAAAACTTAGAAGACACTCAGGATTTGTGTGTAATAGTGAGACATGCTATACTGGAGAGACTGTGGACATCAACGCACGTTTTATGCACGCCCTTTTAAAACAAATTTTTGTTACATACTTATTAATAAAAATAAGTGTTACTTAAATTTAAAATTCAAGCACTGCCATGTGTTTTCTAGTGTGGGGACATGTAACAAGCTTAACAGTGGGAATATATGTCTACATTTTATTAAGGTGGGAAAAGAATTTAAAAAAATACTTCCTTCTTGCAAAGAAAAAATAAATATGGTTGGATATGGGTATACTTCAGTATACAAGTATAGGGAATTATTAGGCTAATATTTAAAATATCAAATTTTTTTTAAAAAAGAAATCTGTCTACTGATAGCCCAACAATCCGCAGGAGAGTCAAAGAACAGAAGGCATGAGCACACTTGCTGTCCATGGTCACTCTTTCCATGTTCACAAAAAAGCAATTACTAGCTACATTCTGTGTAAAGGATAAATGAAGAACAAGAGCACAGAGGTTGGCTCTGCTATCAATCATGAGGTAGGTATCAGATGAAGTGAATGAGAAAACTTTATGAGGTAGCAAACACTGACAAATGGAGTCTGTTAACTTCCCCTTTCTGTTCTGTAACCTGATGTTTTTAAAGTGGTGGGAAAATACAGAAGATGTGGCCATCTGAGGTGAGCTTGTATGTGGAGAGAGATGCCTGGAAACCATGAGTTTCTTGATAGAAGACCATGTGGTTGAGATGAAAACATGTCTGTCTTCTCAGTCACCGCATGCAGATTTCATTCTCCATGTGTATTTCATGCCATGTGTGGAGAAATGAACACTTCACAAAATAAAGAGGGGAGCATCTATTTGAAGTTGAAAACTTCAAGGGATCTTGCCCATTTATGTGAGTTCATCGCTTCAATATTATCATCCACTCATGGGCTGATGCTCAGGGTGGCGAAGGAGAATATCATACTGAGGAAGTGTATGTGAAGTGATGTCCAAGGATATTACAGTATTAGAACTAGTCCCTGTAAATAGTACTTAATGCAGGCATGAATCTTTGCTAGAGATACTGAAACCTACATGTGTTTCATTATTGACAAATTTATAAGACAGGTTTCTGGAAATGTTCAAGAAAACAATCTTTTTTTATTTCTTCATGGATAATTGCATTAAAGGATTCAGCAAGTGATCAATTTTATAACAACGCAAATCTCAAGTAATGGAGCCTCTAGATTTCATTTTTAATTTGGAGGGTGGCTTTACTGTATCTTTTGCTGGAATTACTGTTTTCATCAGTGATTGTATGTCTTCAAATGTCTTGCTCCTTTCCAGTGAAACACCCGACCTATTCATTTAACTGAGTACATATTTAGAAAACATTTATAGGACATTATCAGGCTCTGTAATGTGGCAATGAATAAAACAACCCAAAGTTTCCCAACACTCAGAATAATGAGGCCCTTGGAGACAACTCCCTTTGTCATGTGACCTTATATTGTTATATCATTTCCTCATTCCCTGAATACACTCACTGAAGTAAAAATGACTGCAGTCAATTATCTATGCTATTAGAAATATCTATTGCCCTGAGAGGTCTCTATATATGGAAAGGCACTATAAAGACAAATTTCAGTATTGCAGGTAGCTTCCTCTGTTGGCTTACCGTTCCTTCCTGTCCTTTTCAGCAGGTAAGCTCTTGGTAGACATGGTCTCATTCAATTTCAAAAGAGAGTAAAAAAAACTTATGATAGCTAGCACTCACTGAAAGAGTTCTCAAGTTAAATACTTCCAGCTAAGACATCGGTGATGCATGAAAATAATTTGTTGTACACAGGAGATACTGGAACTAGCAAAGTAAGGCTATATCGCAAGGGTAAATTTATCACAAGCAGAGCAGGAACTCACTGTTTCTATTGCCTGGAGTTCACTTTTACTGCTCACCCATTTAGTAATCAAGTCATTTAACTAATTTATTATGGTTAAATATCAACATCTAGTCTTCATCATGATCTGCAGCTATTACCCAGGTGACTGGTTCAATTCCTCCTTTTCAGGAGCAAGAATGATTGTAGTAATCTACCACTGTGATATCGTTAGGAACAGGACATCAAGGTGACAAGAACAATACATGTCTGTCTATTATTTATTTATTTTTGTATCACAAGCACCTGAAAGAGGATATAACTAAGAATTAAGTGGTTAATGATTTTCTCACGGATAAAAAAAAAAAATTAGAGACCTGAGTCAAGTGTGGAAGCACACACTGGTACTCATAACACTTGTTGAGGCTAAGGCAGGAGGGGGATTACCATTTTGAAGCCAAATTTTGTCTACAAACAAATCAACCATTAGGTAACATGAGCTATTTAAAAAACAGCAAACAAAAACAAAACAACCAAAACACACACAGCAACTATAAAAACTCACCAGTTCTTGAAATAAATCACATATAATATATTACTAATAGTGATGGCAAAGAATAACTTCAACATAATTTGTTGCATTTTGATCAACAAATGAATACGACTTATCTTTAACACTTAGGAATTTTTTCAGTTATATTACAGAAGATTACTGTTTGTAAATAATGTAATGTAATTAAGCTAAATAATGTCTCAGAAATCAAATAAAGGAATCATAATTGTTTTTGGAGAACTAGCATGTAGGTATTACACTGAGATACCAAGATTTAAGTCAGTATCAGGAAAGAATTAAAACTCTTCTATGTGAATAACATCAGTGAGAGGATAGGACAATTGAAGACTATCTGGTGTTGATCTTACAGCTAGCTATTATATTTTTTAATTGTGAGAGTATCAAAAACAGCTCTCATATTACTTAAAATATTTGTTTGATAAAGATGTTTTAGCTTTGATTACCTATCCTGGGACTAATTTATTTCAGTGTTATATTTTGAATCCTGTATAATTGCATAACTTCAATTCATAGAATGTTGATTGTGGTTTGTTCATAATTCTCCAGAGCTCTGGGTTTTTCTCTAATCAAAGAGTAAATTAGTTAGCTTCTAAGGAGGCCTGCCTGGAGCATATTCTGCCTTGATAAGGAAAGCCCTGGGGCACAAAGCCGCATCTTAGGACATAATTATTCTTCCAGTACTCAAATACATAAATGGGCTCACAATATAGCAAGTGTTAAAAGTCACTCGAGAAGTCTAAGTGACATTTTTAGTGATAGCAACAGAATAAGATGATTCAGTGAGAAACGTGCACATACATCTTTTGTCTTAGTGATTATTAATTGGGCAAAGTAAGAGGCTTGCTTACGATTCCTCTGTCTAGGCATTAAGTCCTCCTTTGCCCTTGCAATTCTTCCTGGGTGTTCTAGATATTAATTACTTGTTGAATAAGTGCTACACTGAGGTTTCTCTCCATCTTAGAGGCTTCTCTTAACTCTTCTGTTTTTGAGAGACTTTTAAATTTGATGGAGTTCTCTATTTATAAATGATTTTAAGGAAAAAAAAGCCAAGCTAATATAGATTCTCTAAGAATCAATTGTGTACCAGGATATTGCCTGGGCTTTGAAAAATGTCATAAAAAATCAAACAGAAATCCTGTCGTCCTGGAGTGTGTCAATAGATAAAGCTGATTAGAGCTGTTACTATATCTGAGGTGATATCCAAAAAGCTTTACATATGTACGCTTATTGCTTTACAAAAAGAAAAGAAAAGTAAATATCACAGATTGAATCAAACTGAAATATTTCTGAATAGCAAAGAGAAAAATCACCAGGGAGAATGCAATTCACAAAAAGAAAGAAAATAGTTGTACTCCATGTGATATTAGGAGTTAACCTATAAAACATATAAGAATCTCATATTATATGTGTATATCCAAGGAAATATACAAAAAAATGATTAACACTTTCCCAAAGAGGACATACAAAAGGCTAATGGACATTGGCAAGACATGCTCATTTTTATCAATCATTAGAGAAGGAAAAATTAAAAACAACAATATGACATCACTCATACATGTCAGGATAGAAATTATTTTTTTAACATGTAGTAAGATGATGATATTTTTGGAAAAATTCACTTCCACATTGAGAATGGTGCAAACAAGTGCAGTGAGCATCATCATGGAGACTGCTCATCAACACAAATGCAACCTCCAGGTTACCTGGCAATGGTTTTTAGGATCCTGAATAGTACTCAGGGAAATCACATCAAGAAGAAGAGATGTTAGGACTCTTCCATTAACTACAGCATGAGAGCCATAAATTATATAGGATGAATTGATATAGTAAATACAAACATTGCACATGACATGATAAGTTAAATCACTCAAAATGAAAAATTATGCAATGTGTGAAACTATGGAACATTTTGATAAGAAATATAAGCAGGCAATGGACACATAGTATATGATTTTCCTTATAAATAGTACCTAACACATTCAATCAAATTCTCAGAATGTAGAACAGTGGTGGCCAAGGTTTGAGGGAGAATGAAGTGGGGTATTCATAATCTGGGCATAAAACATTAACCAAGCAAAATGATCAAACTCTCAGATCTGCAGTGTATCACTGTACTTATACTCAACAATGATATGTATATTAATATACATACATACAAATACATATACAAATGTAAGAGTAAAGATATCATCTTTATCTTTTGCCCCTGGCCAAATTAAATACAACACATTTACAAATGGAATTAAAAAAAATAAAACTACCAAAGAGAAGATTGTGATTCCCAGTTTTTTATGTAGTGGAGTCGCTTTGAAGGATTTGATTACAAAGTCACAAAGTTTTGCTTTTCACTGGATAAGGTAGCAACTATAAACTATGGACCTTGTAGTCCATGTCATTAAAGCATCATGCTGACTTGAAGAAACTACTAACTGCTGCCTAATTCTGTTATCACAAGTGTAGTTCAAATGTGTCCATTCAAGTCTCACACTTAAGTACCTCTTATCTTGGGGCTTCAGACAGAATATTTACATATATTGTTCTGTGTTTTAGGACTGTGCTGCTATGTGATAAGGAAGGTACTTAGTTTTCAAATAAATGAGCAGCACTGTCTTCACACAGAGAAAAAATATAAGCTGCGCAAAATCGAATGTTCCTTAAGGAAAAAGTAAAGAGCAATAAAATCATATTAATACTTCTATTCAACATTAAATCACTTCTTAATTCACTTCCTTTCTAAACAGAAATGCATGTAGACAGTATTCTTTCAGTATCTACTTTCCCAATGTTACCAGAAATAAAGGCTATCACATTCTTGTTACAGCATATTTAGTAGTTATTTTTATCAAACTACATTTCTCATTCTTATCAGGTTAATTAGCTACTGAAGTATCTTTGCAGAGTTAATATTTACCATCCATTATTTTTATTACAGAAGTATAAAAAATTGAATACTCATATACATTGATTTATATATATATATATATATATATACAAACAACATATATATAATGACGTGTCGATATTTGCATAGTAACCAAATAAATACATTAGAAGTCAACTTTGGATTAACATATAATATATATATAGAATATATATGTATCAAAATGTATTATATATAACATACACATTTATTATATATTGTGTATGTGCTTATGATACCTTATTAACTTGTATCTATATTTAATATCTTCCTCTACACAATTAAATAACAATTTGCTCAAAGTTTCTAAAGTAGAAACCTAAGGAGCAAATTTCAAGCAAGCTGTCATACACACCACACACACACACACACACACACATACACATGTATGCATATATATATATATATATATATGTTAAACATTCTATGCCTAGTTGTCTTCATATTTTTTCTAATCTCATGTCAAGTCTCATTAAAAGAAAAAGAAGGCAATGTGATAGTGAACATATTCCCATTAAACTTTGTGTCTACCAATAAGCTATATTGATGACTTTATTAAACATTCATGTCACTGAATCACCAGTCAATAGTATGCCCAAGTAACATAATGCAGCATCTCAAGCAAAGTAACTGAAAAGAATGGGCAGAAAGTGTTGTCATCCAATACATGAACAGAGGCATATTACTGAACAAGTGGACAAGCCTATTTTCTATGGCAATAGAGCAGCAACAGAAAGAGCATGCTTTTACTTTCTTCCAATAAATAAAAGTACAGCTCTTACGATTTTGTCCAAACCAGGAATTAGGAGAATAGCTGAAAAAAATTGTCAGGCTTTGAGAAATAGGTGCCACACTATGAAATAAAAAGGGTACCCTGACTTATAATCAAAGGAGAGATATGCAGGTATCTGATGTTTTGCCTGCTCACTCTCTCCGTCTTCTAAATGATCTGTATCCTTATAACCTGTGTATACTGGGTATACCATACCTTCAATATGGGGTCTTCTCAACTTAATTAAAATATTCACAGAAACCAAAAGCACAAACACTCATACACAGATCAAAAAGCTTTGAGTTTTAGTAGGTACATGTGTATGTTTAACAGACAGGTATGTTTCATGACCACATAAAGTCATGCTATTTATAAATTTTATGATTACTTCTAGACATAAAATGTCCGGGAAACACAAATATTTATTATAAAGACAACAAAAGTATATTTCTTTGATCATGATAGTTTATTAAGGAAGAGAATATTTTCATGACTCACTGAAAGGAACTTTATTTGAATTTTGGCTCATCTTTAGTTTGGAAAATGTATTTTATAAGTGTTCTCTGGTAAAATATTAATCCCTATTTTGGTAAGAAGTAAACTTGGCAATTTTGTAGGTAACTGGCTGATGGGTATGGCTAATACAAGAAACTTTGAAAATGTGTTTGGCTTTCTCTATTACAGAAATCAACACCATAGAAATAATGCATTCAGTCAACTTCACACAGGTGTTAGTGAGTTTGCAATTAATGAATATATAATATCCAATATTTTTCTTTGTGTCCAACTATTTACAAAGGAAGCTAGGACAAAATAGCTTGGAATTAATATTTCTTCTGGAAGTACAGATTAGTAGGTTGAATCATTGATACTTTTTAAAAACAAGTGAATAACTGAAGAAACAGGAGAGAGAAGTCCTTTGGCAAAATGGTGTTATGCATGCCATAGTTTTCCTTTCTGTCATCATGATTTGCCTGCACAGTTTACATGTAATCTCAATCATCTGCACAATATCATAATGGAATGCAATTTCTCAGGAAAATTGATATTCTGAATGCCTTATGGGTGGAAAGGAACAGTGGTCAGTCACATATCTTCTCTGTAGGAGTAACACTTCCCTGATAGAGTCCTGAATGAAAGTCACTGAGAAAACATTATTTACAAAGACTCTTTCAAAAAATGCATTTAATTCAAAAGTGATTTGTTGCCCATTTTTTGAATGGTAATACAAATCCCTTGTATAAGAGGACAAAAATCAGGTATCAATATTCTCAAATTCTGTAAGCTTGAACTTTTCATAGAAGGTTCTTAAAGATCAATGATCAATAGACAGTTGTATATAATTTCTTGCAACTTATCATTTCTTATAAATTTGTTGTTGCTATTGTTCCCTTGACAAACAAAAGTGAAATATTATAGTACATAATTTTTCATCAATCTTTATTCAACTGATCATATTATCAATGCAATGTAGCAGAAATTAATGATATGAACCAGCATTGACAATGGGTATTCTACAGAGTGACATGTAAGCTACATATCAGTCAGTACTACGCATACAGGCTATATCTCCAAAGAATAAAAACAAAAACAAAAATTACCACAAAACCCCAACAACAGAAATGAAAGGAAGGAGAGAGGGAGGGAGAGAGGGCAGAAGGGAAGAAAGGAAAGAAGAAAGAAAAGAAGGATAGAAGGAAGGATGGAAATAAGGATGGATGGAAAGAAAGAAGGAAGAAAATATGGATAGAAGGAAGGAAGGAGGGAGGGAAGAAGGAAGGAAGGAGAAAAGAAGGAAAAAAAAGGAAGGAAGGATGGATAGGAGGATTTAAGATAGGATGATGGAAAGAAGGAAGGAAAGATAGATGGAAGGAAGGAGGGAGGGAAGAAGGAAGGAAGAAGGGAAAAAGGAGGAAAGAATGGAAAGAAGGAATGAAGGGGAAAAGGAAGGAAGGAGGGGGGAAGAAAGGCAAAAAGATGGAAGGTTTTGCATCTTCTTCATCAGAGTCAGTAAAATAAATCCCAAACCCCTCTGGAAACCAGAAGTTGTCACAGAAGTTTTAAAACAACTGATTGTTTAAAAATAGAAAATCCCATTCCTTCAGAAATTTTTCATATGGGCCTACAAACATCCAGATCTCCAACAAACAGAAAAAAAAACTTCTATCTGCTATTATTTTGTTAACCTCTGTGTCACCTGGGTACCCTGTCCCTTTAAGAGACAGGGTCCTGCCAACTCCCAACCCTCTCCTCTGTAGGAGGCAAGCAGATCCCCAGCCTCCTTTCTAGCCTGTTCTCTCCTCTGAAAAGTAATGACTGCCTCTCTCTCTTCTTCCCTCACTTCTCCCCTTCCCCCTTCTCCCCTTTTCCCCCTTATCCCTTCTATTTCCCCTCCATAACTCACTAAATAAACTCTATACCTAAACTCTATCTCTACATGATGTATCTGTCTCTTACAAGCCCTTCTCCCACCCACCAAGGGAACCTTCAGCTGCCCCATCACAGAGGTCTTGGGTGGCCTCCTCCACTGCCACTCATGGGACCGCTGCCCCTTGTGGGACAGCTCCCCCAACACCATGTGTTTATAAATAATAACACATGCAACCTGAGGAATGGAAATACCCTGAAAGTTTTAATGTGCTTAACCCTAAAACAAACCTCGATATCTGTCTGTCTGTCTGTCTGTCTGTCTATCTATCTATCTATCTATCTATCTATCTATCTATCTATCTATCTATCAATCTATCTGGATTTTTCCTTTCCTTGTCTTTCCCTGCTATCTCCTTTTCCTTTTTTTATCCGCCAATTGATGAAAAGATTCAATAGATGACAAAGCCCAGGCATTAATGTCTGGACTGCCTGGACTGACATGGGAACAGGGTTAGTCGACTCTGTGTATTTTTAATGACTATCAGGCAGGACAGAAGCTTAATGTGACTCTTAAGGGACTAGTTAGAAACTGGAAATATGAAAAGAGTCAAACCATGTTGTACAAATTTCACTTTTAAATTATAAATTAATAGTCTTAATATTAAAAAATGGTGCTGAATTTACCTCACTAATTCCATGAAACAACTACTCAACAGAAAAATATAAGCTTCTGAAGGTTTTTTTGAGTAATGCTTTGTGGGCCAGCTGGATGTCTCAGCATGTAAAAGCACTTTCTTCCAAGTCTGAAAAACAGAGTTCTATCCCTAGGTCCCAAGTGGTGGGAGAAGAGAACCACCTGCTGCAAATTATTCTCTGATCCATACATGTGCCCTCTGGAACACAAGTTAACCCTTAAGTAAGCAAATAAATAACCAAAAATAATGTTTTATTAAAATTAAATTCAAGTAACATATTAAATTAGTTACACTGGAAATGAAGTAAGTGACCATTTAGACACACTTAAAACAGACTATTTGATGGTGCTCTAAAATATTCACGTCATATTGAAAGATAATTCACATCATTTCTTTCTGTCATAATATGTATAGTGCTACTGTCTATCATTTGATTAATAAAGTTTCTTTGACCTTGTATTTTCTTACCATCCAATTTTTAAATTATAGTACCTTCTGGGAAAGTTGCCAGTTGATGAGGGATGCTTTATGTAAGAATTTAGAGTCTCAAAATAAACTTGAATTCTAGGAATGTAAAATATTCATTGGAAGGACAACAAGCTACGCAAGGTAGAGTGAGAACCCAGCAACTTGCAAACTTTCTGTTTCTATGGTAATACAATTTTGGAAAATCTGGGTCATCTTGTTGCTGTGGAAACACCCAGGAAGAGCAAAGTTGAAACCTCATAATGACCATTACTTTTTCTTCCCAATTGACAGTAAAGCCATCACCTATATTTTCCTATATTTGCATTAGTGAGTCTGGGGCACATTTAATTTTGATTACCTTAGGACATGAGAAAACACTTAGATGGATGATCTAGTGTGTATTAACAACGTTATTATTTTCTTCTGTTTTTTTTTTTACAAACTCCCTTTTTTTTTGCCTTAGATTGCAACTATATTTTTTCATGTAATATATCCTGATTATGGTTTCCCTTCTGCTACTCCTCCTAGTTCTTCCCCTCTCCCCTCCCATCTGAATCCACCTCCTTTTAGTCTCTCAGGAAATAGGATTAAAGGATAAAAATAAAATAAAATGTAATAAGACAGAACAAAAACTAACACATTGGAAGGAGACAAAACAAACCAACAGAAGAAAAAGAGGTCAAGAAAAGGCACAAGAAACAAATATGGATTCCGAGACCCACTCATTTTAAAACTCAGGAATCACATGAAGATACTAAACTGAGGCTGGGCAGTGGTGGTGCACACCTTTAATCTATCCTGAGGAGGCAGACAGGTGGATCTCTGAATTTGAAGCCAGCCTGGTCTACAGAGTGAGTTCCAGAATAGCCAGGAACTCTGTTTTGAAAAACAACAAGAACAACAACAAAAACAAACCTAAAGCCATTTTATATGAGTATGTGTGTGTGTATGTATGTGTAAGTATGCAAGGGACCTTTGGCATAAAACAGAAAAATATATAATAAAATAAAGTAAAAATAATAAAATGTAAGATAAAATTTAAAAAAATGAAAGAAAGAAAAGTCTAATTTACAGTACATGACAAAGAATCTCCAAAGATAGCCTTGAGACTGTTTTATGTTGACCATACAAACTGAACTATTTCAATAAGTCATATATTGTATTTATATTTAAAAATTGAGTCAATAGTACAGGTCACATACAAATATACCCTGAATAGCATTACTATCCTTAGATTTCTCTGGGAAATAGTGTTCACTTGTAAGAAAGTAGTTTATTAGTAGTAATGAAGCATTATGAACTTTGTCTAGATTAGTCATTGGTAGTTGAAATAAGCAACCCATGGGGAGTATGACATTTTCTTAATCATCTTCACTTGAGTGATTATTGCAAGCATATCTTTTCTTCTATTATTTGGATTATAAATCCTGGCATAATTAGTATTTGGGAATATTTTCTATGTGTCAAATACTTTTGTGTTTTAGATATCTAGATTTCCTACCTATAGAACAAACTATATGATTACCTTTTGCTTTTGTTTTCTCTAATTTTAAGAAGTGTCAAAACAGATGCCAACTAATGTCTCTAGACTTAAAGAAACACAATTTGCAACTCTAGGTTTTTGAATGAAAACACTTACAGAAAAGCACTTTGAACAACACCCCATCCCATGGAGACCCTGTTGAGAGAGACAGGCTTTATCATTAAGCTTTCTATGACTTGGAACCCATTATATATTTCAACGTGGTCTCAAACTCTCCATAATCCTACTGCCTCAGCCTCTTGAACACTAAGATTGTAGGTGCAAAACACCATGCCTGGCCATGAAATCTTGTTATTGTCAAAAACAGTCTAACAACATTTACTGTGAAACATCAGCATATATGCTGATAAAAATCTTTTTGTTCCAGGTAATGTCAATTATTTGCTTCCAATAGCCTAATGTGCTCAAAGGTTAAAAAAACAAAAGTCAAAGGTTTTCCTAGTCTTTCATATACTAAATTTAGTAATATAAACAATTATAACAAGAAAAATGCAAACTTCTCTGCCATATACGAGTAGCATTAGCATCTTTACTCTGCTTTTAAAAAATAATGAGAGTACCATAATGGAATCATGTCTGTCTCTCTTAAGGTTCAACATTCATTCTTCCCTTAGATTTGCTTTCTCCCAATTTTCCCAAAACAAAATATATAGAGGTATAAAAAAAATCAAACTAGAATTCTATTTTGAAATGAACCAATAGGAATAAATCAAAAGTTAATATGTATAATAAATAGGACACTGATCTAATAAGAATGTCTTTACATGAATAAGGTATACAGAGCTTTCATTACACATAGCACAGAGGAAAAGTCATATGACTATCCAGTGATAGAAAAACCATGACAAGTCAGTAAGACTGCCCCGACCAGCCAAAGTGGCACTTTGAGCCTGCAAACTGTTGCCTCTAGAACTATAACGATATGCATTTCTACTGTTTGTGCCTTTAGGATGTGGCAGCATAATAATGCCGCTGGTGAAGTCTGATACAGGGCAATATCGTATCTGTTGTAGTTGCATCTCCCAGACCCATCTTTCTAATAAAAATGACAGTTGGTATGATAACATGCCTAGATTCTTTTTTTTTTTTTTTTTTTTTTTAGTGTCTGGAGGGCAGCTCAGGGAGTACTGAATCTGCCCGAGTTTATTTTTCGTATGCCATATATACCCCAATCCAAAAGGGGGGAAGAAGGCAAAAGCTTTGCTATGATACAAAAAGCAAACAGCAAACAGAGTAATTACCGTAATTACCTCTTCAGTACCTGAAACCTCAAGTAACTATACCCTGAGTTAAGTATTCTGGTTGTTTAGGCAGGACGTGCAGTAGTCATTCCTTAGGCCAAGCATCCTGTAGGCAGCCACACCCTGGGTCAAACCTCCTGTCATAACCTTGAAGGAACAAGAATAGGCCTGAACTCTTTGACCTTTGATCAAGGTGGAACAAATCCCCATCCATCCCCATCCACGGGCTCCAACGTGGACGACCCTTTCACCAGCACCCTCTCCCCTCTCCTGTATGTCAAGTGCAGGGTCTCAGCTGGTTTCCCAGATCCCCGGTTCTGTCAAACCTGACCTCCAGTTCACTGCTGGGGAGGCAAAACTAAAACAGAAGCCAGGCTTGACCCTATTTTTACTTGCCATTATTTTTGTTTATTTGCTGTTAATTTTAAATGGTGCCAATTATGCATTTATGCCTAGATTCTAATCAGCAATAATTATCACTGAGATTCCGTGAAGGCCAGATGAATAGACTAACTTAAAAAAAAAAAAAACCAACATGGCTAAGGAAAGTGGCTAAGGTCAGTGTGTACCTGTAAGAGCAAAATTCACAATACTTAATTTCTTTGACCTTACATTGGCGTCTCTGATAAATGTGCATATTATACAAGGAAGTATTTATATATTTTGTTTCATAACTTTGGCTACTAAATTGCTATAACTAAAATAATGTTTTGTTTCTTATGACATGTAGGGTGCATTCCCCTAAACTAAAGAGACCACCATGAAAAAAGCAGATTATGCTGTGTTTTATACTGCACTTCACAGTATTGGCTGACTGTGATTGAGCTCCAAGGTACACTACATAATAATAATATTTATAATATTATAATAATAGCAGAAAAACCAATTCCATAGAGCTATTCTTGAATCTGTTTCTTATGTGACAATCGATGAGGACAGATTGAAGAGAATGAATGAGAGAAGAGAGAGACAAGAGAGGGAGAGATGGAAAGAGATGGGCAAGGGTATGCAAGGAAGAAGGAGGTTAGGGAGGAGGAGAAGGAGAAAGAACGGAGGAGTATGGGGGTTCGCTACTTGTTTACTCAGTATCACCTTTGTAACACATCTCTTTCTGGATGTAACCCACTTTTAAGGAAGGCATCTTAATTATGTAATTTTTATAAATGCTAAGGCTGTGTAGACTAAATCAAGGAATCTGTATAATTAAGTAAAATTAGCCCCACCTGTCTTGTTTCTTTATAGGCTTCATCACCACCTCTCAGGCAGGTACAAAACATGTTTTTCATCCTAATATAGGTAACCTACTTAATTCTTATTTGCCATTGAAATCATGAGATATCAACATATAAGTGCTTGAAATACATTAAAATAAATGAAAAATTTATCATAATTCCTATGAACCCTTATGTAGTAGTAAATATTTTAAATAATTTCTTAGTTATCATAATTATGATCATTTCAAAACACACATATTTATTGAGATTATAAATTTACAAATCTAAGTGGATAATTTCAATCAAATATGAGAAATGAAATTGCACCAATAGTTTACCATCAAAGGATTAATGTGATTTTTTTTAAAATGAGATTAAAATCATCAATCTCTGGAATCAGCTACAGGACTGTGTCACTTGGTCAATATGAGTGACAGGGATATATAAAAATGTTACTTTATAATTTTTATATAAAGTGCTATGAAAGGTCATAACAGGGCCAGGAAAATTGGGCTAAATTCAATACATGCTGTGACAAAATGTATTTTTATAGTATGTTATCACTGAGGATCAAAAAATACTGAATATTTTCTTTAACTTGATTTGGAATTGAACTGCCATGCTAATTCATTCTCAGAAAGTCAAGACAACCTATTGCTGGGTAATGTGTAGATGATTATGACCTTTCAAATGATTCTTGATAAATGCACTAGAAACTTGATTTCTTTAACAAAAACTCATCTGTACAGAATGGAATAAGTTCATTAAAATACTATGGTAACAACGACATTATCTTCTCATCCAAAACAATCATTTAAGCTTGTTTCAAATTCTATATTCCTTGGTCTCACACCAAAATTCTGCTGCTGCAGGTATAGAATGGACCCAGCTTGAAACTGCTTTGCTATAAGAACTTTTAGTAACAATTATCAGTGAAGCTATTGTTTCTATATTAGCTCATTTTGTCCTGTGAGTATTGT
>JAQHUG010000070.1:7139964-7167505 GCA_028555095.1 Dicrostonyx torquatus | reverse complement strand
TGTGTGTGTGTTTACATGTGGGGTTGTGTGTGTATAAAGATCTCAAGACAACTTTCAAGAATATGGTACTCACCTACTACCATCCAAAGCCTGGTGCTCAAACTCAGATCATCAGGCCTGGCAGCAAAGACTGCTCAGTCACCCAATCAGCCCTTAACTCCCTTTCCTAAGATATTAACTGCTCAGACATCTTTACTTTTTCTACTCATGGAAACAGGTAATGGTGTCACCTAGGACTCCAGCTCCATTGCTAACATCACTTTGTACCAGTTCCTTAGGTGGTATTTTGTGTTACTGAATTTCTACTGCAAGCTCTATTCTTCTACCCACTTCAGTCGTTCAGAAAATCCTTCAGCTCCATTTGTCATCCACTCTCCTAAATTTTGCCTTAACATGTGTTTTTGATGCTTCATAGAAATTGAAAGCTTAACATATCCTAAAGTGAACTTGATATGTTATCTTCTAAACCAATGCTTAATTTCTTTTTTGTTTGTTTTTGTTTTTTGTTTTGTTTGGTTTTTGTTTTTGTTTTTCGAGACAGGGTTTCTCTGTGGCTTTGAAGCCTGTCCTGGAACTAGCTCTTGTAGACCAGGCTGGTCTCGAACTCACACAGATCTGCCTGCCTCTGCCTCCCGAGAGCTGGGATTAAAGGCGTGCGCCACCACCGCCCGGCTAACCAATGCTTTATTTCTTAATAACACATAGGCTTCATTAACTTTTCATGCACATATGCAGGATCTCCTTCAGCTAGCTCTTTTGTTGGCATTTAAACATGTTCCATTTCCAAGTACTATTTTTTACTTATTTGCCTTTATAATACGGTGACAGTTCATTCTACTGACAAACTCCTAAACAGATGTAGCAGGGTTGGAGGATGTATGGGAACAAATAGACGTTTTAACCATTTTCTCAGCATTAGTGATATATAATTGAGAAATAACAATTATATGTTTCTAAAGTGTACAATGGTTTGTCTTCTTAGGCATTTACATTATGACATAAGAGCACAACCAAACTAACTGAGTGCCCATCCCTTTACAGAATTGTTATTTTTATTATTTTTAATCTATTAGATATAAATATCATCTGTCTATTGGCTAGCTATCTATTATTTTATATATAAAAGCTATCATTTTTATATCTATCATCTACCAATCTATATATAGAGGAGGATAGAGAGACTAGCTATATAGCTCAGGCTAGCCTGGAACAATCTTTCCGATCAAGGTTTCTTTATAGGTATATGCTACCAGAGTTGTAGACTTACTGTTTTTTAAAATATGAAATCAGCTCCATCCATCTCCATGCTAAATCCTATGAATACTTTAGTGTTGCTTTAACAAATAAACACATCGTGTCTCTGTTCATCTCATCATCGCATACCCTAAACTTCATCCATTGTCCTCCTTCCATTGTCTATTTACCTATTGCTTATTCAATATTTACCTATTCCTTAATTCGACCTAGTCCTTGGAAGCCACAGTCTTTACCCCTCCAAAAGTAATCCCATGCTTGTTTCCTCCTGTTGGAAGACCCCTTCCAAATGAGTTATGTTTCTGTTTCATGCTATTATTTTTACATTCAATTGGGCAATAGATTTATTTTTACAGATTCCTTGCCTTGCCAGTAAAGTCCTAAGTGCAAGAAACATGTTAGACTATTTCTCTCAATTCTGTATCATGAGGGCTATCACAGAATTAGCACAGAAAATTCACTTTTAGAATTAATAATTCTTTTTAATTCAAATTGTCATATCTATCTACCTTTCAGTTCATTTGGTTTTGCTTAGTATTTGTTGTGAATGCAGAATTTTCTGCCTGGCTGGCACCTGTTCTGAATTCAATAGATGTTAATGAAATATCACTTAGACACCAAACTCATGTTAACAAAAGGCTTTCACTCAGTTACACACAATCAGACCATATTTGTGTGTGCAATAAAAAGCATTATTCTCTTGTAAAAACTTATCTAGATTACATCGATTAAAAAACGGATAGGAAAGAAAATTTCATTAAATACAAAAATATCAAAATCAAGTGAAACTTTAATCTTACCAAAGAAGTAAATGTAAATCAACAGAAATATAAGTGCCATATTGTTGTATATAAACTGTATAAAATGTAACTAAACGATAATATAAATGTATGAAGTTAAATATATATATATATATTTATAATTTTATACAAAATGACTTTAAATTCTAAATGGAAACAACCCCTAAGTTTCTCTAAGAGTTTTCATTATATGAAACCAATATTCTAAAGCCAGTCATATAATAATAGTTCTCAAATATATTCTAAGTGTGGAAAAGTTTGACTTAGTTCCATAATTAATGACAAAAAAATCTTAATTCAACACAAAGTTAATTATACTCATAACAATATACTCAGTGAGACATTATCATTAATTCATGTTAATTTGGTTACTATTTTCTCAAGAGTCTACTGAAATTAATCCCACTAATACAATTAAAGATATTTTATTTTGTTAATATACAATAAGCCATATCATTTTATGTAACCATACCTTTCTGTTTCCCCACACATTTTAGATGGTCTTCAGTCTCCAATATTTATAATTATAAAAATATAATCCTTTTTAAGTTGATTTTTCATTTCATTGTCTATGATACAAATTAAATCTGCAATCTTGTACAAGTCACTTTTAGTGAAACCTTATCCATTATCCCAATATCAATTAGCACCAATGTATAGATACACAATAAATCACTAATTCAAAAGAAAAAGATATCATATTTGAAAAATCATCAGTAATATTACTAAATTCTAGCTCTTTCTAGTTTTTTATTGTTTGGTTGGTTTATAGTTGTTTATAATGTTCTTTTGTCTTTTTACTTGAAATGTTTGATACTGAGGTATTTTTGCATTTTCTTTTCTTTTTCCCTCCTGATAAGTACTGGTTCTCTAATTTCTTTTTCTTTTTTTTTTAGAGTTGCTTAATGACTTCTATTTTTAAGGTACTATTTTCACACACACACACACACACACACACGCACACTTTGTCCTTGACCAATAGAGAGTAAGCAGAAGTTGCCTTTTCTGTTTCTTTTTTGATTTTCTTTCTTACTAAATTTCCTTGTCCTTTTCTTTGCTTCACTACTTCCATGCCCCTTTCTGAATGTCTCAGGTTCTTTGGTAACTGTCTGAGGCTGATTTTCTAGGTCATATCAGTTGCACAAACTGACATTCACACTTGGTTAGTCACTATATAACCTCCGATTCACTTTCTTTGGGGCTGATGCTCCTGTCCCAATGACCATCACTGGCATGTTCTCTGTTACCCAGACTCAGAATTTAAGCCATCATCCATTCTACATGGTTATCATTTCCCCCCAAAATGACAATTGTACTTTTGACTCATTCTTTTTTTTTTCATTGACAGCCTCCAAAGTTAAGACGCTCCATTTCTAAATCTCATGATACATTGATTTATTCTGATTCAGGTAATGTTCTGCCTACACTAGATGATCCTTCACCAAATAATTCTGTATTCTACCACTACTTCCTCTCTCATTATGCTTTTTATATGCTACAAAATAATGAACACCCCTTCTTCATTGAAAGTCCATTTCATTAACTGAGGCTTTAGGCATTCTAAACAAAATTATATTCATTCCTCAAATAATCTCTATTACCATAAAATTAGTTTCATCATTTTTTGGAGGAGACTTTCTAAAATCTAGTATTTTGCTATTAAATGAAACTTTGATCCATTAATAATTTTTTCTTTATTATCTGAAGTACAATTATTTTTAAACTTATTGTTTTAAAGCCCAGTAAGACATTACCAGTTAAAGGTGAATTATCTTTCTTTTGAACAATTTCTGTTTCTGTATGCTATGACATCTGTTTAAAACCCACTACATGGTGCTTTGTTGTGGATTTTCAGTGAACATGTTGGTTTATGTTTGTTACATGACGTCCTAAGGACTACAGGAGAAAAAGTGTTCTGTATTTCTTATGACATATAGGGTCCTGAATATTCATTAATTTTTTAAAAAAATCTGTTGCTTATAATGTGGATTTCACAATCCAAAAATATATTTCCCAAGAAATATAACTCTAATAAATAAAACATTTTTAAATATAAATCTGAAGGGGATGGATGTTTGTATTATAAAAGGAGTACAAAAGGTAAATAGCAAAATAGACCAACAACCCCTCCAAAATAAAAGCCACAAATGATTTCATTTAAAAATTATGTATTGTAAAATAGATATTCTTTAAAAGAAGATACACAAATAGCCAAAAGGTATACAAACGGATTTTCAGTGTCATTACTCATAATAAGAATATAAATCAATCTTAATTATCACTTCATCTCAAAGAGAAAAAAATAGATTAGAAAAAATTGCTAAAACTTTACTCTATAAAATAAGTAGACAGAAATAAAAACATGCAAAGATGAGGACATGAAGAACCAGCAACTTTGACAGTTAGAAAGAATATTAATCAGTACAATAATTATAAAAATGAGAATGAAAGTTCTGCTAGGCAGTAAGAACAAGTCTCCGGGCTTCGAATCAATTGCACTGATATACCTGTCTGTTTTCATTCCAATATCTTGCTGTTTTTATTACTATGTCTCTGTAGGAGAGCTTGAAATCATGAAGTCCCTTTATTGTACATGACTGTTTTAACTATCCTGGAATTTTTGTTTTTCCATATGAAGCTGAATACTTTTTTTTCAAGTTCTGTAAAAAACTGTGTTAAAAATTGATGAGGATTACATCAAATCTATAGATAATTTTTGGTAAGATGTCATTTTTACTATGTTAATTGTACGGATTCATGAGCGTAGGAGATCTTTCCATTTTCTGACATAATCTCCAATTTCTTTTCTTTAAAGACTTAAACTTCTTGTCATACAGGTGTTTTACTTCTTTGATTAGAGTTACTCCATGATATTTTATATTATTTTGGCTACAGTGAAGGATATTATTTCCCTGACTTCTTTCTCAGCCCATTTTTATTGTTTATATACAAGGAGGGCCATGATTCTTTTTGAATTAATCTTGTATCCAACTACATCACTGAAGGTGTTGTTAATCCTGGCTTCATAGGAGCTGACAGCCACTGGGCCAACAACTAAGGAGCCTGCATGGGAACTACCAAGGCCTTCCACATATGTGTGACAGTTGTATAACTTGGTCTACTTGTGTGACTCCTAGCACTGGGAGTGGGGCCTGTCCCTCACACTTTGGCTGGCTTCTGGGAACCTATTCCTCATACCGGGTTGCCTTACCAAGCCTTAATATGAGAGGAGAAGCTTAGTCCTACCGTAGCTTGGTATGCTAAGCTTTGTTGGCACCCATGGAAAGTCTACCTTTTTTTTCTCATCAGAAACAGAAGAGGTATGGAAGGGGGTAGGGGGATAGAGGGAATATGTGGGGAAGGAGTGGGATGACAGGAGGGAGTGGAAACTGCAGTTGGGATGCAAAATAAATGAATACATTTAAAAAGGAAGAAAACAAATAAAAATTATATCATGCAAAAAAAAGTCCCTAGTATGAAAATACCCTTCCTTTGCATGTATCCAAATGAAAAAAAGTCACTTTGCTAAGGAAAGATCACACCCCAGGTTCATTGATAACCAAAACAAGGAAACCAACTCACAGTTCCTATTAGTGGAAAAAAGGCTCATGAAATTGTGCAATGCAGAATACCATTCAGCCTTTAATAAGGAAGAAATCTTGTTAAACGCTACAAGATAGGTGAAATACGATGCGATTGTGTTAAAGAGACATGTAAGAAAATTAAACATTGCATGGCACCACTTATATTTTGAAATCCAACTTAGTTCTCATTAAGCTATAGTTAGGTTAAAAAAAAAAAAAGTTGGATTTCTTAGAGACTAGTTCACTGCCCTTGCTCCGGGGGGCAGACTTGGCCAGATCCTACCTAAACCTGGGGCAAAGGCCTCAAAGGAGTTAAGGTTTCATTTCCTGTGGACTTGTCTTTTCTTGACCCTGAAAAGAGTAGAGTAATCAGTCCCAAGGTTGCAATGTAGCTGATCTGTGAAAAACTTGATCCTATGTTCCCCTTGTGCAATATATATCTTGATTAGCTTCTTGCTCACACTGTACCATTATATGATGGCTTTTTCCTGACTCTATCCAGGTCCCTGGCACTCAATCGATGCTCTACTTCTTAATAAATTTCCTGACCCCACTCTCCTGTCTTCCTTATCATTTGATCTATCTAGTGGTCCTCTTATGACCCTGTCATAATAGACTTACCTGCTGACACAATTTAAGCGGTATTGTAAGACTAAGAAAATTCATACTACTCTGAACTAATTCTGACTGTACCAGGAAATATGGTTCACTTATTACAATGGTGGGAATATCTATATCCAAGTTCTGTTTTGTGCAGAACAGAGGAACACAATGGGCACCTTACAAAGACAAAGAAGGAACAGTACCTCTGTATCTGATTTTCCGATGATTTTATTGCTCAATAATTGGCAGGGTGTATATGTTACTATATATAATTTAGACTTCATCATTTAAAGCTAGTTCATCATATAACATTAGCTTTATTTTGACATTCATACAAATTTAGTATTTTGTGATATTAGGATTATTTTGCATGTAAAATTCCACACATTGTTAAAAGAGTTTTGATTTGATTATTATATAAATATATATTTAGTTTAACCTTAATGCAACTGATAAGGCTGTTGATGTAAATATGCTCAACCTTATTATTAGTTGATGTAATTATCATACACATGATCATGTCATGAACATTTTTACAAATATTCTAGGAAAATGGGAAGTATATAGGCAACTTCTAAAGTTTAAACTCTTTTGGCAACCACATAGACACATTATAATTGAATTTTAAAAGTATTTTATAGTTGACAATAAATACAATCCTTTAAAAACTGTTCTGAGAAATAAGTAAGGAGAAGGTAATTATATATTATTCTGTGGCTGTTGATGTGGGATTTCCTGTTGTATGTTATGAATATGTTTTGTTACTATTGGTTAATAAAGAAGTTCTTTTGGCCACTGGCTTAGTAGAGTAAAGCCAGGTGGGAAATTCAAACAGAAATATAGAGAGAAAGTAGTGGAGTCAAAAAAAACACCATGTAACTGCGGAAGGAGCAAGACACCAGCTGCCAACCAAAAACTTACTGGTAGACCACAGCTTTGTGCCTGTACACAGATTAATAGAAATAGATTAATTTAAGATGTAAGCCTTAACTAGGAATATACCTAAACTATTGGCCTAACAGTGTTGTAATTAATATAGTTTCTGTGTTCTGTGTCATTATTCATGTCTGGGAGGCCAGGAATTGAACAAGTAATCTCAGCTCAGCTTACAGGCTGTTCCAATGCTGACATTCTAAAGTAAAAACCAAAAATAACTATTACCTGAAAAGATATTTTAAGTTATTTTCCAAACCGACTTGCCTTTAAAAATATTGTTCCCTATATAATTCACACACACACATAATATATATTTATATGTCTTGTGGTACAGGGCAAAGCATACTTCCCAATTTATATCAAATTTATTATAAACATATAAACATAATTTTTTCCCTTTCACTGTTAGAAGAGTAGAGATTTGAAAAGGATAATTATTCCTCTTAAACTTATTATGTGACTGAGATTTCACATTGGCCTCAAAAACACTGCTGATTTGATTTTGGATATAATAAGTGCAAGAAACTATAAATAAGAATTTGGTACTCAAGAGGATTGTGAAATAAATATTCAGTTCAAATTGATGTTGTTATTAGCTTGTATGCATAGGCACACAAGATAGAGTCATTTCGTCATCTCTGAAATTAGTTTTATTAAAAATAAGACATTATTGAATAGCATTAATATTGAAAATCTAATATCTTACTCAGAAGTTTAATTTCCTAACATTAAAAGTATATGAACTTTCATCCAATTCCTTATCCAGCACTGTCCCAGAATGCCCTCCCATCTTCACAATGAACACTTCTGCACATAGAGAAATTACTGTGTAGTGTATCTCAGGCACAGAATAACATTAGGGAGTCTCTTAGCTTCATTATTATTTCTGATGCTACCATGTCATTTGATTGCTCCTATACCATTTCATTAACTTCCATTTTAACTTCTTTTTGCATTTCTTTGCACTATAATCCTCTTTCCCTTAACTCCTTCCTTATCCATGAACCATGTTAGGAAGAGGGACCCTTGCTTCAACACCTCTACATTGGGAAAACATCTTCCCATACCCTGCACATGGCAGATTAAGGTTACCTTTCCTCATTGATACATTACAGGAGTCCTAGACAATAGAGTTAAAGAACTCTACAGTCCTTGTCTTTGTTCTCCACAATGGAAGCTGGATTTAACTGATACTGTGGCAGTATTGGGAGATGGGACCTCTGCAGGGCAGTTAATGTCTAAGTTCTCATAGATAAATTTATTTCTTTACTTTAGGTGTATGTGCATCAATCATAGGAGTGACTTTGTCCTTGATGGGTGCCAACACCTTAATGTTGAACTTTCACATATCTAAAATTGTAAGAAGTATATTTTAAATAAAGTACACAGATTGTTGCTACAAGATCAGAGCATGAATTAAGAATACTTTAACATAGCCGGGTGGTGGTGGCGGCACATGCCTTTAATCCCAGAACTTGGGAGGTAAAGGCAGGCAGATCTCTGTGAGTTCAAGGCCAGCCTGGTCTACAGAAGCTAGTTCCAGGACAGACTCCAAAGCTACAAGAAACCCTGTCTAGAAAAACCAAAAAAAGAGAATACTTTAAAATAAAACTTGTTAATATTTAAGTTAATATTTCAAGATTGTTAACCATAAAGTATTCTTAGAAGTCAATGGAAAAATGTCTGTAGAAGCTAATAGAAGTAAGATACATATATGATCACAAAAAAAGAATAACAATATGAAAGAGCACAGTCATCACACAAGGAAAATATGGACTTAGGTAATATTTTAAGTCTATAACATATAATTAATTTTAACTCTAAAGCAACATTGGTACGTAGATAAATAATTGGTGGTCTTATCTCAACCACAAAGTTCTGTACAATTAGAGTATACATTTTTTAACCTTCTAATGCTGAGAAAAATAGCTCAATAAATTTGTAAATTAAAACTGACAAAATGTTATCATAGTAAAATAAATAAGCTTAATCAATTACATTGCTTGCATTACAAGATTGCTCCAAAATCACATACTTTCAATTTTATTTCGGCAATTGACAGGTACAAATGAGGGTGTTGGTGAATGTTAAATAGACTTTCAGGTAAAAATGTTCTTCTTATCACTTTTTTCTGTATTATGAACATGTGTTTGAAGGTTAGAATTAGACCCAAATATCTCAAGCTTCTCTAATCTTCATCAATTAGCATACTTTTGAGAAACAGATTAGTCTGTAACTCCTCATCTGTAAAATCATATAAAACTATTATTTGCCACAGAATCAATTCTCCATAATCTTAGGATTCAAGCAGAGTTTCAAAAATGGTAGCCCAGGATTCAAATAAAGAAACCTGGCAGGGGAAGTTGCTATTGTCTAAAGAGAGTGTATGCACACTGTGTTCCCTGCAGGACTTATCAGATCTTAGCTTGTCCTCCCAGGCAGAGTCAGAGTCTCTCTGCCATATTAGTTTCAGCAGTCATTGACTTTTTTGATGCCTGTAGTAAAGCAAACAAGGATGACCCAGGCAAGCACGAAAGCCATAACCTTCCATTAGAATACACAGCTTAAGTCAGCTCAGGATGGGGCATTTCTCCATAAGAAATTTTATAGAGCTTATTTGGTTGGATTAATGTGTTGTGAATATAAGTGTATGTGTAACACATATGTATGCAGTTTAAATGAAGCTATAATATTTAGAGATAATAATATTCCCCCTCTCCACACTAAGAAAAATCTATAGATATTGTTTTCTATTGACTAAGAAAAATCTCAGTATTAGACATGATAAACTTCTTTTCCAGTTTTTGGTCAGAGACATCCAAGATATTTCCCAGACAACATAGGTTATTGCTGTTTCTCATGGTTCCTCCCTGGAAATTAAATATAGGTCTCTATTACTAAAGACTCAATATACAGAGCTATGAGGAATCCAACTAGATCTTATAGAAAGCATATTTCTAGCTAGCTTTCATAGTATATGAAATTACTATGTAATCTGCCAAGGGAGAAAACAACCAGTAGTCCTGTCCAGACGTGATGCCTGTAAACCAGAATAATTGCCACTATAACTAGATATCCATACAGGTATAATAGTGGCATTCATAAGTTATGGATAACCAACAGTTGTCTACTTCCTTACCACAAATAATAGCTGAAACATAGCCAAATACTTTGAGCTAGTGAGGTCATAGATCTTTGAGAAGAATTTTCCACTGCCATTTAATTAAACCACTAAAGTTTCTGACTTCATTCTAAATACTTACACTCACCAATATGTATAGTTCAAAGAAGCATCTCCTTGAAGCAGATAGAGACCATTATAGAAAACAACAGCTAGTGAAAATGCAGACAACTACTGACATGGGGTACTTAGCCTCAGTGATACCTATAACTCAACACTCACACCTAAGTTCATGGAACATGTGGAAGAAGGGCAGAGAGAGTCAGAGGATGAAGAAGTCAGCTGTGATCTGTATCTCAGAAATGAAAGGCATTTTGGGAACCGAAATGCCCCTCAACTGAAGAATATATAAGGAAAATGTGATACATTTACACAGTGGAATACTACACAGCAGAAAAAATGATGATGTCTTGAAATTTACAGGCAAATGGATGTTTCTAGAAAACACCATACTGAGTGAGGTAACCCAGACCCAGAAAGATGAATATCATATGTACTCACTGGAGAGTGGCTTATAGACATAAAGCAAAGAAAATCCAGCCTACAGTTCACAATCCCAGAGAACCTAGACAACAAAGAGGACCCTAAGAGAGACATATATGGATCTAATCTACATGGTAAGTAGAAAAAGACAAGATCTCCTGAGTAAATTGTGAGCATGGGGCCATGGGAGAGGGTAGAGGGAATGGGAAAGGAAGGTAGGGTGGCCTAGAAAAATATATAGCCCAATAAAAATAATAAAAAGAAATGTAAGGCAAGCTATTTCCATGATTTGACATGGTTGTCTACACAACACCTGAACAAAGAGAACAATAATAGAATGTTAATGTAGAAGGGAGAAATTTCATTGACCCCACACTCAGGTAAGGGGTAAAGGCAATTAATGACTAGTGGGAGAGGGAGAATTAAACTTCTACAGTGGGAAGTCTCCTGATTGTTGATCTAAAATAAAGTGTTCAGCCCTGAAAACATAAACATACGAGTAACACTAAACAGGCACCTCATATATTTATGAACTTAGATTGTTGTGTTTATCCATGCATATGTGTGTGTAACCATAGTGATTAAATAAAAAAAGCATAATTTGTCATTACAAGTTGGAAAATTACGATTATTGCTTTAAAATGTCTTCAAATTTATCAGTGAAGTATATAGTCATGATTTTTAAAAGGACACGGAGGTAAACATATGGATGAAGAAATATGACTTCAGGAATTGGCATTTCAAATTTAACATCCCTTATAAAACTAGCTGTCTTTTATATCTGTTCTTTCAATCAAGGATATATTGTTTTATAAAAGAGTAGATAAGGGGAATAATTTTCTCAAATAGCCATAATTTTGTTGCTAGGGTAGGAACAGTGTTCCTAATCTCTTACCTGGGTAAAGAAGGGCTCATAAATCTCCACTCCTTTGTCAGATCCTTGAAGCAACACCTCTTGGCCACGTCTCCAGCTGTAGCGCACAGGTGGGTTGGAATTGGCCACGCATCTGAGAAACACTGTTCTCTCATAGTAAAATTGCTCTTTAGCTTCACCTATGCTTTGATGAACAGTTACTACTGGATCATCCAAGTCTAGAAGAAATAAGAATAAGCAAGTGACAACATTACAAGGTGTACAGCTTCTAAATTATTCCAAACTTAGGCCCTAAACAATGATGAAGCTTCTACTGATGATGGTGCTATGAGTGCATAATTAAGCTTAGCAAACTCAATATCAAAGAAATTTTCAACCTAAAATCTTAAAATCTGACAGTTTCTTCAGATTTGTTAAGATAGTACAGAAGTTCTTACATTTTTGATTATCTTGCCCGAAACCACTTAGATAAGATTTCATGAAATTGAACAAAATCTAAATGGCCAGCCCTGAAAATGCACATTACTAATATTATATGTACTCAAAAAGTTATATTTAGGAACACACACCTATGTACATACATAATATATTGAATTAAAAACAATAAATAATAAAGGAGTCCACGAATTTGAAATGAGTGGGGAAGGTTATATGGGAGGCTTTGAAGAGAAGAAAGCAAAGGGAGAAATGTGATTAAATTAAAATCTCAAAAAAGTTGAGAGAGAGAGACAGAGAGAGAGGGAGAAAGATCAAAACACTAAAACTGAACTCAACCAGCATAGACTCTTAGGAATGATGCACACACTTGGTATTAATGACCATCACAACCCACTTAGCATTCTTTCAGCTGTATAACTTTGAAAGACTATTTAGCTTTAGGAATATTCCTTTTCAGTAAAATGATATTATATTATTCAGGTGATCTGAGGATTAATAATGAGAGAGCTCATAAAACATGGGAATTTGTTTATAGAACGGCTACTGATTTTCTGTTAATCTTGTATCCAGTCAGTTCACTGAAAGTGTTTATCAGCTGTAGGAGTCCCCTGATATAATTTTTTGAGTCATTTCTGTTTATTATCACATCATCTGCTAATAGTAATAGATACTTTGACTTCTTCCTTTCCAATATGTATCCCCTAGATCTTCTTCAATTGCCTTATTGCTCTAGCTAGAACTTCAAATATTATGCTGAATATATTTAAGAGAGTACACAACCTTATCTTGTTCCTGATTTTAGTGTTACTGCTTTGAGTTTCTCTCCATTCAGTTTGATGTTGGCTATAGGCTTGCTATAAACTGCCTTTATTATGTTGAGGTATGTTCCTTTTATCCCTACACTTTCTAAGACGTTTATCATGAAGGGGATTGGATTTTGTCAAAGATTTTTCAGCATCTACTGAGGTGATCATGTTCTTTTTTCTCTCAGTTTATTTATACAGTGGCTTGATGTGGGATTCCCCTCTGTATGCTGTGAATACCATTGATTAATAAAGAAGCTGCCTTGGCCTTTTGATAGGACAGAGTAGAACTAGTTGGGGAAAAGTAAACTGAATGTTGGGGAAAGAAGGTGGAGTCAGATGCCTGAACTTTGTCCTATAAGTCACAGCCTTATGGTGAAACACAGATTGATGGAGATGGGTTAATTTAAGATATGAATTAGCCAGAAATACCCTTAAGCTATTGGCCAAACAGTATTGGAAATAATATAGTTTCTGTGTGGTTATTTCAGGACTGAGCAGCTGGGAGCAGACAAGTAGCCTCCTAGAACAGTGGATTAAATTGACTGCTTTTCTTACCTTGAACCATCCCTGCATCACTGGGATGAAGCCTACTCGATCATGGAAGTGTTCTTCGATTTGGTTTGTGAGTAATCACTGAGTATTTTTGCATCTATGTTTATAAGAGAAACTTGTCTGTAACTCTATTTTTTGCTTTGGGAATAAGGGTAACTGAGTCATCATAAAATAAATTTGGCATTTTTTCTTTTATTTCTATTATGTAGATAATTTGAGGCTAAGAAAAATAATACAAATAACATCTCATGTTGGCGAGGATGTGGAGGAAGGGGACACTTTACCATTACTGATGGGAAAGTGAACTTGTACAGCCACTATGGAAATCAATATGGCAGTTCTTCAGGAAGATGAGACTTTATCTAGTCTAGATTCAGCTATATCACTCTTGGGCATATACCTAAGGAATGCCCCATCCTGTCACACGGACTCTTTCTCATCTATGTTCATAACAACTTTATTTATAATAGCCAGAAACTGGAAACAACCCAGTTGCCCCTCAACAGAAGAATGGATAAGAAAAATGTGGTATATTTACATAACGGGGTGTCATGAAATTGACAGACAAATGGTTAAAACTAGAAAAAACTTATCCTGAGTGAGGTAACCTAGATCCAGAAAGACAAACATGGTATGTACTCACTCATAAGTGGATATTATCTGGTAAGTAAAAAATAATCATCTTATGATCACCAGACCTGGAGAGGCTAAAAAGGAGGGATCAAGGTCTTATGCACAGATATCCCTGGGAAGAGATAATAGAATAGACTTTGCAAGTGAACTTGGCGAGGGTAGTTGGGGATGGGAATCACAGGGACCAGGTTGGGGGAGAAAATACTGGGAGAGATGACCTAAATTGTGAGATAATGGGAAGTGATGTGGAAACTTAGTGCAGTGGAAACATCCTGGATCTTATGAGTGGAGACTAGTGAAGACTGCTAGTAATGGGTGATAAAGAGCCTGAACCAGCCATCTTCTATAACCAGGCAAGGTTTCCAATGGAGGGATTAAGACAACAACCCAGCCTCAGAACCATGATCTATAATTAGTCCTCCCTGCAGGATGTATTGGGATAATGGTGGCACAGAACTTCTGTGAGGGTTGGATGTTGGGGATCCCCCGAGGAAGAGGCAGAGTGAGAATTGTAGTACCCAGAGGGGTCGAGGATACCATAAGAACACGACCCACAGAATCAACTAAGCAGGGCTCATAGGGGCTCACAGAATGAAGCAGCAATCCTAGAGCTGGCATGGGTCTGTGCTAGGTACTGTGCATATATGTTACGACTGTTTAGCTTGGTATTCTTGTAGGAGCGAGGGTGTCTCTGACTCTTTTGCCTGCTTTTGGGACCCTTTTCCTCCTACTTGGTTGTCTTGTACAGTCTTGATATGAAGGTTTATGCCTTTTCTTATTGTAACTTCTTATCCCATATTTGGTTGATATTCCTGATAGGCTTGTTCTTTTCTGAAAGAAATGGAGGAGGAGTAGATCTGGGCAGAGGGGTAGTAGGGGCATCAACTGGGAAGAGTGGAGAGAGGGGAAACTGCAGTTGGGATGCAATATATGAGAGAAGAATGAATTTTTAAAAATGGGCACACATTAAACAGTCAACACAATTTAGCCTTTACTATCAATATATAACAGTTAGTGTTAGGGTCTAACTGCTATTGATTCCATGGCTTTTTAAGCCTTATTCTCATGACCCTATATGCTCTCAACTCATTATGAACAAGTACAAATGAGGCATTTGGCCATTTGTTCAGGCTATCAAAGACTCCAGATGACAAGTGAAAGCCTGGAGAAAAGCTACAGTAGGTGCATACGCATAATAAAGAAGGGTGTGAGCATATGGGACCTGTTATATTTCAAAAGTCACAGCTCCTGAGGAAAGATTCTTTTCATGTATAAAATAACAAAAAAAAAAAAAACCCGATACTACTAGTGAAGTTATGGCTAGTGATGGAAGGGGAGAAAAAGAAGGCAGAATGCAAAATTCTTCAATTCAGTCTGTTAAAAATGTGAATTACATGGCAGTCCTACTTTGATTTCTTGTTTTGCAACATTCTAAGATTTTCTCTTAGATTTCTTCCAACATTAGCATCTTTTCACAGCTACCTCACAGACCTCTAATTTTAGTACTGTAGATTTACAGAACAACTGCTGCTTTTTGTGAAACATTAAGGACTGTCAGATCAAACTCACTCTGCTGTCCATGCAGACACTGTGCTGTCTGATCTTAACCAGTTGGGATTCTGGAGATTCCCAATCCTATGAAATATTCACATAATGATTAGCTCTTCAGGTAAACCTAATCCTACAGCAGACTGGTGGACTGAATTCAGTTTAGCCACTTGAGTAAGGAAGAGCTGTATGTGAATGTGAACTTTTTATTTTCTTTCTTGTTAAAAACCTTTCCCTCAGAACTGGGCAGTAACCATGCACTGATGATGTAACCATGGTGGCTCCTCAGACTCTGAATAGTTAATAGCTTTATTGCTTTCCTTTTTATCACTGTGATGAAACACACTAACAAAAGCCACTTAAGAGAGCTTATATTTCCAGATAGGACACTGTTCATCATAGAGCAGGAATGTGAGGCTTTCGTTACTCATAGAAAGCAAACTGATGACATTTCATTCACTCATGGTAAGCAGAGAGACACTAAGAAGTGAGATGAGCCTGGAAATCTCGGCAAGCCTGCCCCTAGTGATATAGTTCCTCAAGAAAGTCTCAAGCTTTAAAGCTATCACAACTTCCCTGAGCAGTGCCATCAGCTGGGAGCAAGTGTTTAAACACAGGAGCCTAAGGGGACATTGTTTTCCAAACCCAAATTATAGGGTTATCTTTTCTAGTACCCCTTTTCAGATGTATTCCTAGGTCTTTTCTTGTTTGGAGGTGATGTGATCAGGCTCAGATAGTAATGACCTAGATCTGAACACTCATTTATACATCCTTTATTCTGGCCTGCATGCAATTTGGGCCATGGTTCACTAGCCTTCAAAGAATTTAACCTTGGGATAACAGCTTTCTAAATAGTCTATTGGCATAGTTTCTATTGGAAAAATCCATGAATTTTTTTCTCTTAAAATTAAAATCAGCAATTCTAAGAAGATGTATATAAACAAATCAAATATTAGAAGTAGATTATAAATAGTTATGCATATGTAAGTATATATGTGCATTCTGAATGTATGCTGTGTATACATAATTTTAAGTAATATGCACATATCACTTTGATATATCTTATATATTTGTATATATATTCTCTTTAATTTATAATTTACATACTACTAAATACTGAATAAAAGTATTTTTCATAGGTAGGTATCAGAAATAAGAAATGAAGAGTTATACTGATATAGTAAGTGTACTGGGTAACACCTTCTAAACCAACATTGGGGTTCAATTAATTCTTTTTCCCACCAGGATATAGGACCTTTGAAAGCACAAGCACTGTTTGGATTGCAATGATTTCTAGAAAGGGAATTTGTTGATGATCATTAGCTGCAATACTTTCAGCAGCAAGAATAAGAGCTGCAATCCTGAACAGGAAATCTGGCTTTCAATTAAAATAATTACTCAGACCTACGTGGGAGATATAATGGCTCTAGCTGAGAAAGGCTAGGATTCTGGGTAGTCTCATTTCCTGGAAGAAATTTCTGCAAGAATATATTGTGGGATCACATCCATGATGTCGTTGTAATATTATTCTCAAGAACCCTCACACCTTGGCCTCATATATTGTATTACATGGGCACCTTTCCTAGTGTGGTTACTAGACCTTTTATGCAGAGAAAGTAAGGATCTTGATCGCCATACCTGTCTCACCATACATCTCTCATGCTTGATCAGTTGATTTATTTACCACCAAACATGGAAAAAAGAATCCAAGAAATTCTCACTGGGATAAGTGAGCATTCCTCACATTCTGAATTGCTTTCTTGCCATGTCTTTCTTCTGTGAGATGTATATTCTGTCTATTCAGGACAGTGCCTCTTTTTATGTGTTGTTTCTTGATACAGGAGGCTAAAGTATCTAATGGCCATAGCTTAGAAATTAATGGGATTCTTCCTGTGTCATTTAACAAAAGTTTTTCCTCTCCTTGGAACTGGTCCTCAAAACTGGCAAAGCCTAGCATTGTGGGAAGAGAAGTATTGATTTCAGCGGGTCATTGGATGTGATGGTAGTGAGATCACCCATTGTTTCTTAGACCCATGAGTTCTTAAGAAAATATCATGCAATTATGATCAGTGATTGAGAATTTCACTACAGCCTAGAAGAAGCACCTTCTCCTCACTGGATTCTATCTTTAAAGTTATGTTGACATTTCAAAAGGCCATTCTATCATTCTACAAAGCTAGCATTTCCGGGTGATGTGGGATACACTGTGACAAGATAATACTATGACAACACACACACTGAAAAATTTTGTATGTCCATAGCAACACTGACCCTGCAAGTGGCATATCTAAAATGTTCCAAGGTCTCCTTTCTCCAGTATATTGTTTTGCAAGTAAATGAATGCGTGTTCTTCCTAAAAGAATTTGGTGACTGGCTCATCATGAAAATAGAGTGATGCTGCAGAGTAATTCAGTTGCCCATTTAGTCAATATAAGCACATTGTGAAATTACCTTGGGAAGCATAGTTTTTTTCTAATTGTCCATATTTAGTCTTTTAATTATATATTTAATTTATTTTAACCATATATACAGTATAAATCTGAATGGCTATCTACTTAACTTTTCCCCAGGGATAATATATCCTAAGAATCTCCACATTTTTTGTGAGACTAGAGTGCTGAATGCATTCAAATTAGCTATTAATGTAGATGAGTATACTCATCCAGCCTGGGACAGTTAAGCACTATCATTTGAAATCTATGACCTTGAGAAATTATCATGCCCACTAATCATGCAAAATCCAATTACATATTAGTATCTCCTGTGCATCAACATTGTCTAGAAAAGACTGTTAGAGCAATGAGATGCTCAATGATGTCTATGACTCACTTATGAGTGTATTCTTACTGCTTTAGTCAGTGGAATATTCTCTAAATATTTATACAGAATAGGGTCAGGTATTATTATTTCTGGACCATATCTGTCATTCGCCTTGGCCATAAATCTGTTTTTATATTTTTTTTAATACTTTGCTTTGCAATGGTGGCAGTTTCACCTCACTCAGTAGGAAACTTATCTTCCCCATTGCCTCCGAAAGCGGTAAGAGCTCGTCATGCCAGAGAGCTCACATGTCAATAAGCTTTTAGTTTTCAATCTCACTTGATCGCCTCTGTCCACAAGCTCATTCAATTTTATTCTCCATCACGTTTAATTCCATAGTCTTAGGATCTCATTTCATACACACTGTAATAACTCCTGATACATTCCTTTTGAATTACAGTTTTCTTTTTCTCTCTCTCATTTAAAAACATAGCAGTTTAAATGAAAAGTAATTTTATTGTTGGCTTGTACATTTGTTTCTTTCCTTGTTTGAGACGGGGTTCCAAGACTTTATATAGCCTCAGCTGGCCTGCATCTTTTTGTGTGGACCAGAGTGACTTGTGCTGTACAGCAATTCTCTATCTGCTTCTGAGTGCTAAGATTGCAGGTGACCATTTCCTTATCTGGAAAAGGGATGCCATGGAGCGACTGTATGCAGCTATCTTCTTGCCATGATTGAAAGCAGACAATATATTCTGATTGGTATCTATTTCCTTAAAGTCAAGAATTTTTTGTATCATTTCAAAGAAGGACATTGTAGTTCCTGCAAAGAACAGGCTACGTCCTAAAGCTTAGACTGCCTAAGGAAATCTAGGATTTCAGACTTTTTGACTTCAAAAATTGCCAGCTTGACATTTTACTTTAAACAGAATTTTCTCTCTTGTCTGACTCTCAACTGTGCTTCCTAATAGAAATCTCTTCATATCTTGTTACAGAGATCTTCTACTCTTCCCTACTCTCAAGTAGTGATTAATTACAATCTTCCTTTCATGAAGTTTTTGAGCATGCTAGAAATGGAGTGCTGAAGAAACTGATTCCATTATTCTTAGAATTATTTCTTTCCCCCGAATTCTTCCAAAACCTGAGAGATTGCGCTCATGGTGTTTTACATTCCACTGATGTCCCTTCTCTCCACAGGTCAAGTTTTTCATAAAGATCAGTGTAGCAGCCACGGGGTGGTGGCCCACACCTTTAATCCCAGCACTCAGGAGGCAGGGACAGGAAGATCTCTGTGAGTTCGAGGCCAGCCTGGTCAACAAGAGCTAGTTCCAGGACAGGCACTAAAAACTACAGAGAAACCCTGTCTCAAAAAAAAATAAAAAAAAAGATCACTCTAGCATTCAAGGATCAATATTGTTTCCATTGGGGCCTTTAGCTATCCTTAGAGTGTCAGGCATTTGCTTAGATGGCTGATGGGCAATGCATCATTAAAATACATTTCAAAATCAAATTCTTTAGACCACACATGGATACTTGGGAAATCTGATATTTGATAATAGCATGCATTGAGAAAGCACATTAAGAATTGTTCCAAGTGTACTTAATGTAAGAGTACTTAATGTAGGATTGCTTGCCTAGCATGAAAACGTCCTGGAGTTGATTGGTTCGAAAACTGGGAGAATATGCCAAAACAACTACCCCTAAAACACAAAAAACAACAACAATGAAAGATATAAACAAACAAAACCAAAGTTCCCCAAGAATCAATTGTTGGTTGCATGTGAACAGTTGTTTCTTAAGCAATGATTAGACAGTGGGAAGTATTCAATTGTGATTTATTACTACAAAGGCTCCAGGTAGTTGGGACGGAGGTCCTGAGTTGAGGACCTGGCAAAGCCAATGCACAAATTTTCAACAAGGGGCAATCTAAGTCACTAGACGCTCAGTTATAAGAAGACTCAGTCTTGCAATAGATAGATCTTTTAGGTGAACACAACTGATTGAGAGGTCAAATAAATTATATTCTTTCTATCATTTGAAGGAGCTAGTTTTCTTTAAAATGCATTCATATTAATTTTATAGGCTATTTATAAAAACGTCGAACTTATAGAAAACTATAATCACTTACAGAGGAAAAATGAAAGTAAGGGTACAAAGCATGTGATTTAAACAAACAAACAGTTAAGACATTTAACTGTGGGTAAGTGTTTCAAATTTATAAAATGATGTGAATTAGCAAATGCATTATTGTATATGCAAAACTGTGTCTTAAATATATGTAAATCATATAACTTCTAAGATTTGCTATTATGTCTTTCCATATGTGTGTAGGTCCCTTATTTTAGTCAGGTTTTTATTTCCACAAACCAATATTAGCTACCTAAATATTCAATAAAGACACAATGAATCAATCTTAAGTAAGACAAATCTCTTAGTGATATGACCAGTGTCAGTTTTCTGCAAGGTTACCCATACATATCATAATAATTACTTAAGGGAATTTATTTTTACTCGTAACCTTGGCAGTTTACCATTTACAACTGAAGTAATTTTCTTGAAACATTTCACATGATTAAAGATGTCAGACCCTTGCAGATTAAATTCATTCCAAGAAATAAGAATCTGATGTCTGATGTGAGCTATCCTCTTTCCCTCAAGGAACTAGTCCATCAAGAGGATTTCTAGTGTGCTAAGACTCTAGCATTAGACAAACGGGAAGGGAAATAGGTAAGCACTCTGAATTTCCCACACATTTCAGTCTGTGTGGTTTGAAGAATGACCTACTTGTCTACTTTCATCTTCCATACCTTTTCTGAGGTCCTATAGCACATGCATGCTATGGAAGCGTTCAAGACAGAGTAGGAATCCCAAACTAACAGTGATGGATCTAACATTTGTCAAGTATATGTTTTGACAAGAGTTATTTTAGAAGAAACTTCAAGAAGGGCAACTAATGCCATCTTCACAAAAAACTTTGTCTTTTATTATCTCAAAAAATAAATTTCATAAGGATTAATACTTCATAACTGCACATGTATTGGGGTCACTATACTAACCACATTTATCTAAATCTTTATATTTTATATTTTGGTGCCAAATTTTACATTCTGCAAATATACTCACTATTATAAAAGCTACCTAATTTACAAACACCCTGCAATTTATAAGTCAAGAAAATGAGTTAGATGAGAAAACACTAAAATTAAAATCGTTAAAATTTCTGTAGAGAATATAAGTAAGAAGGGAAAATAAAAGCATCTTGAAAAAATAATAGTAAAAGATTTTTTAAATGATATGTGAAGCAAATTAGTATAAAATATGAGAAGGAAATATTATGTATAAACTTGTAAGATATCAGAGTAAATTTCATGTAAACTATATATAGCTGTGCTAGAGGTTGCTATATAATATAGGGTATTTGAGAAATAAAAGTGAGCTAAAGCATTACTATCCGCACATATAGGAAATCAATCACATTGTCTTTTAGAGAATGTGTGCTTTGTTTTCACAAATAATATACTAGCTTCTTTCTGCATGAGAGAAGTTAATGTGGCAAATGTAATGACAAGAAAATTAATAATAATGGGAAGTTGATTCTGTGGTAGTTGATACAAACTCATATAAGACAATTGAGACAAGATTTTGTCAAAAGGCATGGAGAGACATGAATGAATGAGCTATTTGTATGACTAGATATGGTGCTCCAGAAAGGAAGTAAGTCAAGGGTTACTTGCAGATGATCTGGTTTTTCAGCTTTGGGTGAATTATGTGTGTGAAATGAGAACTGTGTTTGGCCATTGGGTAGGATGAGCAAAAGGTGAGTTAGTTCAATGTGGATCATGTTGAATGTCAGGAAACTACCACTCCTCCAGTCACAAAGTATCTGACCTGGAGACTTGCGCGTAACCAACAGCTCTCTAATTGGACTTAAAACAAGCAGAAGAGGGGGTTAATTCATTTCTGGTACTGTTAACCAACTATACTTGATTGAAGAGACCATAGACCTGAAAGATGAATCTTCAATTGCCATTTTTTTCCTGTTTTGTTTTGTGACACATTGAATCTAACCAGGGGCATTCGTGGTCATGGATTTGGTGCCATCCATTAGAAGCCAGCTGGCACACCAGTGGAAGTTTAAACAAAGCCAATGGATTCTCCTTTAGGATAACTCATCAATAGCCAAAGGTTTAGCTGTAAGGAGCCCTCTCTGATGCATAAGTGATTGTTGACAGGACAATCTTGTATAGACCTAGCACAACTAAATGGATGAATTGAGTTCATGGCTGCAGTGGTTGGCTTGTGCCCAGAAGTCATTTCATATGCTTTTTCCCCTATATTCCAGCTCTTCATAGTCTGTGCAATCCTTACACACAGTGCTGCTGTGGCTTCGAGAGAGTCGTATGAATAACCTCTTTAGGAATGGCCCTCAACCATCACTTTGTCTTAGTATCTTGAGCAGCCATGAGTCCCTGCATCCATTCATTAACTGCAAAGAGGGGCTTCTTCGATTGAGGCTGAGAGTATAAACATTGGTATTTAGAAGGCAGTTTGATGCAATATACACTTATTTACTGAGTTAACTCCAGTGACATGAAACAGTTAACCCGACTGCCAGCCTGTATCGGCCAAACAAATATATTCATTATGAGGATCAATTATTATTTACAGCTGAAGTTCTAGGGTGTAGTTGCTAGTTAAGGAGTCAATTAATCTAAAAAATAATCACAGCAGAAGTGTGTTTTCCACAGGGGTTTATTCCACCATTTGGTCCAATTTTTCTGTCTTTTAATCTTTGAATTAAACCAAATGAATCCAAAAACCCAGATGGCAAGATACAATGAGTACTGTATTGGATGGCATCTTTCCCTCCGGGAAGTTCCAGACACCTTAGAAATCTTATGCAGAAAATTCACAAATAGGTTTTATGTCTTTGTTTTGTTGAAGGGGATGCAAAACACTACTCGATATACTAGAAGATAGTAAATTAGTAAAGTACATTAGTTTACCAGTTTATAGACAAGATTTGAATAATTGTAGCTTAAATGATCATAACAATAGATAGTGCTAAACTACAAATATGTGCCTGTCAGTTAACCCAATCTGAATAAAATACCCTGAAGCTTTCGAAAGACAAAAAAATAAAATAATTGAGGCTTCTTTAGACATATCAGTCATTAAAAACAGAACACTTTATTATGAGTGAGAAATTAGAAACAATGAATTTTTACCTTTTTCTGTAGATACCAACTCAAAATCATGTTTGCTTTAATAAAATAAAAAAATTTTCTACAACTGGTAAGAAGAAATAGTTTATACTTTTTTCATCATGGTGACTTTTGAATAGCAATTAAATTTATCTGGTAACTCATAAAAGAAAACAAACAAAATGAATACTCATAGCCAGCTCCTCAGAGCTCCTCAAGACATTTTTCTCAAAGCAAGACAGTTATAGGAGTGGGGTTAGCTAAAAAAAATTGGAGTTATTCTTGTGTGAAATTTTGCTGTTATTCATCTACTAATACAAACTAGAATACATTGCATTTTTCTGATGATTTTAAATACACATGTATCTACACATTTTACAGATCCTTGATGATATTGTTCTACATATTATTCCAGGGAAAGAATTTTTCAAATTTTATATGGCCTAGAATAATAAGCCTTGTTATTTCCTTCATTTTTTCACTTCATTTCTATTTTTTCACTAGCTCTTTAAGAATTTCATGAAATGTGTTTTTATCATTTTCACCCCTTTCCTCAACTCCTGCCATATATATACTTCTCAACTATACACACATCTTCATGTTCTCTTTCTCTCTCTCTCTCTCTCTCTCTCTCTCTCTCTCTCTCTCTCTCTCTCTCTCTCTCAAACTCAAATTTGTGCTTCTCTTATATTCTTGTATATGTGATCTTCTACTGGAACATGGTCATTCTAACAGGACATACACTCTTAGAGAAAACTGACTATCCTCCCACGAGTCAATTGCTAATAGCTCCTCAGCTAGTGGTGCAACTTAGTGACCATCTCCCATTTCCATGCTAGGATATTATCTGGCTTGAACTCTCACAGGACTTGTGCATACTATCACAGACACTGTGAGCTCATATGTGTCATTGTGAGCTCTGCTGTGTCTGAAAGTAGTGTTTTCTTGTAGCCATCCAGAACTTGTGTTCTTATAATCTTTCTGCCCTTGATGTGAGACTCCCCTCTGTATGCTGTGAATAACACTGGTTAATAAAGAAACTGTCTTGAGCCTATAGCACAGCAGAATAGAGCTAAGTGGGGAAAACTAAATTGAATGCTGGGAGAAAGGAGACAGAGTCAGAAAAGAAGCCATGGAGCCGCTGCCGGAGACAGACATGCTGAAACTTTTCTGGTAGATCACAACCTCGTGGTGATGCACGGATTAATAGAGATGAGTTAAATTAAGATGTAAGGGTTAGTAAATAAGAGGCTACAGCTAATGGTCCAAGCAGTGATCTAAATAATATGGTTTCTGTGTGATTATTTTGGGAGTCTGGACAGCTGGGAAATGAACAAGTGGTCTCCCTTTTACAATGCCCTCTCTTTTATAATGATCCTGAGTATTGGGAGGATGGAATGTAATATAGAAATTCAATTAAGGAATGAGCATTCAGAAGTTTCTTATCTTTTATACCTTGACTAGTTGTTGGTCTCTGTGTTAATCTTCATTTACTATAAATAGCATCTTCACTGATGATGCTGGAAAAATAATCTGTGAGTGTAATGAGAAGTTGGTAGAAGTTGATTTAATACTATGTCATTGAGCAGAATAAGAGTAGTAGGTTCATCTCTAGAACCCATGATCTGTCTCCAGGTACTCTTCCCCAGTATTTGTGAAAGTTTTGAGTTTTAGCTTGTGAAAGAGACTGTAATCCAACTAATTATAAAGTAGTTGGTTACTTTATAATGTTCATGCCATTATTATTGCACCAATGGGACATGCCTTTCCAGAATGCTCATTGCAGTAACTCTCAGAGTTCACAGCAAGGTAAGAACACTGATTATTTTACATAATGCTGCAAGGTCCTATACTCTCAGAGGATGAAATTTCCAGGTGAGTACTTGATTTCTCCAGGTTCCTGTGTATTCTTCAGCAACAGCTTAACCCTATTAAGTTTTAGAAGGTAACTAATAGCACTTGTAATATTTATTATCATTATAGAACAACACCACATTCATGGTTTGTGAATATGTACATTTTTGACAGGACATTTTTTTAAATGGAAAATTGGTGTGTGAATCATTGTTACTGATTTTGCTAGGTTGCCTTTTCAAAGAAACATGTACCACAGCAAAGTACATGAGCATCATTTTTTCTGCATCTCAGTCACATTTATTCCTATTCTGAACTTTTATGTGCTTCATTGCATAAGGTGAGAGCTCATTGCTATTTTATATTGCATTTTCCTGGTTATTGTGAACCTGATTAGCTTTTAATTTCATAAATGGCCTTCTATACACTTCTGTTTTCTAATTCCTTAGAAATATCCTTTGTTTCTTTTTCACCTGGATTAATTATCATTTAAAAAAATATCAGCACAATACTGTTATTCAAGGCTTTTTTATTTTTATTTAATAGATGTTCTCATGAACAAAATAATAGTCTCTATTTGTATTGCTTGACTCATGAAATAAGGCTAGTTTTTCCCCACACTGAAAATGAAGGTTTACTACATAAAAAATTGAATTTTGAATGTGATATGATTGACTAATAAGTTAGATTTTGTTTTATTTCTTTGTTTCTGATGAATGAATAGACTCAGTAGTCCTATCTAATAGTTAGTTCATTCTTTGATATGGAATTGAAACCAACTTTTATTGTATATTAAAGTTTCCCACATAACAGGAGCTCCTTCTGGTTTAGTCTCTATGCTATATGAACTTGTCTGTTCCTATGTAAAATGCAATGTGACAGAGAAGATTTTTAGCTTATAAGTTCTGCTAAGACAGCTTCTTGGATCCCAGTTCATTGGTGCTGTTCAATTTCACACATTGTTGGTTATTCTCTGGTTCCTGTATTAGAGTTAATGTCTAAAGTATTTTATTTTATTCAAACTAAAAATCACATGCACAAACACAAAACTTTCAAAATTCCTCCTTGAGACTGTATTACATTTATGCTCATTTTTAATTTAGAAACTCATCTGGATATGTACAGTGATAAAAGTTGATTACCTCAAGTTCACAGAGACTGGGACAACATTCAGAAAGTCTGTTTGGTCTGCAGCACATATGTTATGGTTGTGTAGCTTGTGTGTTGGTGTTCTTGTGTGACTCCTAACCATGGGAGCAGGGCAGGGGCAGGTATCTTTGACTACTTTGTCTCCTTTTGGGATCCTTTTCCTCCTACTGGGTTGCCTTGTCCAGATATGAGGTATGTGCCTAGTCATATTGCAAACTGTAATGCTATATTTGTTTGATTTTCCTGGGAAGCCTGTTTTTTTCTAAAGGGAAAAGGAAGAGGAGTAAATATGGGGGGGGGAGTAAGGATGGGCTAGGAGAAATGAAGGGAAGGTAGTTACTTTTGGGATATAATATATGATAGAAGAATAAATAAATAAACAAATAATTTTATGAGGTATATTTTCAATGGGCAAGGCTGCAGGATAGTATCTCACCATTTACGCTTTACTTTTCCACTGCCATTAAGAGCATAAGAGGTTAATTTTACAATCTCTTCTGTATTTTAAAAAATAAGAGATTAATTTAAAGTTTTGTTTCTTTATTATAAATCTGCCAAATATTTCCTCTTCTCTGACATCACTAGAATTGTAAGAGGATTGCCACTTTCAGATGCCCTTTTTATTATGACTTTATTTTTACACATTTACATATGTATATATGCCAAGCATGTGAGGACTCAAACAGAAGAGTGTGTTGGAATCTCTGGAGCCTGAGTTCCATGTGATAGAGAGTTCCATGGCACAAGCTATAGGACTCGACTTGGGCCCTTTGTAAGAAAAGCAAATGCTTCTAAATGTTGGCCCATTTTTCCTGAATTTTAACATGGCAAGATTTGTGTTTTCCTATTTTTCCATTTGTTCATTTTTTTATTCATTTTTTT
>JAQHUG010000070.1:7113643-7127266 GCA_028555095.1 Dicrostonyx torquatus | reverse complement strand
AAAAAAACTCTGTCAACAATTTTTTTGCTAAAGATTTGTAAAACACTACTAACATGAAGGTAAATTACTATTTAATAGGAACAAAAATTTATTACTGACAAATAATTTTATGGATTAAATTCTAAAGAAGTATTAAATGCTGATTTATGTATTAAGATACTTTATAAGTTTTTATACAAGAGTTATGATAAACTGAAAATAACCATATACAAAGACTTTTCAATAATGTATTAAAATCAAAATATCTTCATTTTGACTATTCATTAAATTAATTAGATCTCAGATTTATTAAAAGAAATTCAGCTTAATTTTTTTTTAAAAAATTAACAAGTATAAATTAAATATAATTAAGTTAAAAACATACAAAATTTTTAAATCTTATAGTATAGTACAAATGACTCTTAGATTGTCAAATGGTGCAGATCAAGCCCAAGGGATGCATTATTAAATAAATACTAATGTGTTCACATAGTGATATTGTTTACTTTGAATCACATGGAAATTAAAGGTGTTAACCTTCAGAACACTCAAAATACAGATATAAATTGCTTTTCTCAAACACTATTAACATACAATACTTTGTTAGTTAAAACTTTACAATTATATATATATATATATATTTGAATCACATGGAAATTAAAGGTGTTAACCTTCAGAACACTCAAAATACAGATATAAATTGCTTTTCTCAAACACTATTAACATACAATACTTTGTTAGCTAAAACTTGACAATAATATATATATATATATAATATATATAATATATATGTATATATATATATATATATATGCCAACATGGCTTACTTTGCACATTGCATGGACTGTAGATGATGCAATGGAGTCAAAAATAGCAGAAGTCCAATTTTTTGAAGATTTGAGATTTTCTTTAATGGTTCTCAGCCAATGACAGCATGACGATTGTATATTGGGCACAAACCCAAGCATTTTAGCTTACTGTGGTAGAAGAAGTGGTGCACATCTAGTTGTTACAGCAGTACAGACTAATTGCAGGTAATTTTATGGCATTATTTTTGCTTACATTTCTCTTGACTGTGAGCTTCCTGTGAAGTCTGTGTCTATAGGAATTTGTGGGCAATTCTTATGATTTTGTGCTTAAAATGTATATTTTATGGTTGAAAATAAAAAAGTAAAATATTACTTATATGTGTTTTAGGCATACCTAAATGTTTTTAATCTTAAAATTTCTAGGCTTTGTACTCATTTTCATATTGTCATGATGTTCCCACCAAAAATAACTTAATGAAAACAATCTACCCAAGTGCCCTGGGGGTTAAAATCCAGCCTGTTCAGAGCCATTTTTAACTCTTCTGGGTTAATTTTCCTTTCCTGTCAAAAGCATTATAATAAATTCTACTACTCGTATATAGAAACTTTTTGACCATAAGAAGGGAGTAAGTGCCTTTACTGTTGGTGGGTGGCACCTTTCCTCTGACTTATGATCATGCTCTGTGTTTACTTACTTGCTCACATTTCCAATCTTTGTTTAATCACTAAAATTCAAGTAATTAGAAATAAATTAAAAGAGAGAAAATTACAACAGTCTAGGAAAGCTTCCTTGAAATGACTGACAATGGGAGACTGTTAGTGAGATCATAAATCAGGAGGCTAAATTCTGTGCTATAATTTATAAGAACCTATTATGTTCTAGATACTATACACACATTTTACCTGATATCTAATTTGTAAAAATGTGCTCGAATTAGTCCCTCTTATTGGCATTTACAGTTTTAAAATGTCCATTAATGTGTGTGTGTGTGTGTGTATGTGTGTGTGTGTGTGTGTGTGTGTGTGTGTGTGTTATTGGACAAAAAGTTCCATTAAACTTATGTGGATGTTAGAAGACAATTCTTGGGACAAAATTCTCTCCTTCCAATAAGGGACATCCAGGTTGGAGCAAGAATCATTACCTGTGGAACTACCTCACTCACTTTTCTCATTACCATTTTCAAAGAGAAACCTTGTATCTGTTTAGCAAAGCATCTTGACCAAGAGGTGACAGCAAAGATTCAAGAAAATCCCTTCTGTTCTCTTCCCCACCCATCCTCAGTTCACCCATAAAATCGACTCTATTTCTCCTTCCCAGTGATATCTAACTATGCTTCACCCACCCTCTATCCCCCTAGCCCACTTAGCCCTCGTCATTACTTAGCACTGAATGGATAGAGGAAAAGGGTACTGGAAGAGTCAGCTGGCATTGGGGGCACTTGTGGGGTAATGTGGAAACCTAATGCAGTCTAAACTCCCTGGAATCTAAGTGAGTGACCCTGTGAAGACTCTTAGCGATGGGGTCCGTGGTGCCTGAACCATCTATCTTCTACACCAGGCAAGGCACGCAGAAGTGGGACTCAGACATCAACCCAATCACAAAATCTTTGATTTACAATTTGTACTGCATTCAACATTTGGTGGAGTAAAGGTGACATGGAATTTCTGGGAGTGGCCAACCAATGACTGGCCCAACTTGAGGTCCATGCCACAAAAGGAAGACCACATATGACACTATCTGGATGGCCAGAAATCAGAGGTTGAACAGGTCAGAGACCAAGGGTAGAACAAACACGAACGAAAAAAAATCAATGAAATGATTATTAATGATATTCTGCTATACTTAGAGATCAGTGTATAATCCAATTATCATCAGAGAGGCTTCATCTAGCAACTGATTAAGTAGATGCTGACACTCACAGTCAAACATGAGGCTGAGCTCAGGGAACTCCACAGAAAAGGGGGAGAATATATTATACGAGCCAGAAGTATCAAGGACACTACAAGAACAGGAATAGGACCCACAGAATCAACTTAGCAGGGTTCATTGGGAATCACAGACACTGAAGTAACAATCACAGCATGAATCCTTTATGGGTCTGAGCTAGGTCCTCTGAATGTAAGTTATGGTTTTATGTGGCTGGGTGTTCCTGTGGGACTCCTAACAGTTGGAGTGGGGGGTGTCTCCGACTCCTTTGCCTGCTCTTGGAATCCTTTTCTTCCTATTGGGATGCTTCTTGCCTTGATATAAGGGTCTGTTTTTAGTCTTATCGTAACGTTATGCCATGCTTGGTTGAAATCCCTGGAAGGCCTGATCATTTTTCAAAGCTAAAAGGAGGAGGACCTAATCTGAGGGAGATTGGAGGTAGTGGGCAGGCAGGCAGAAGTGGCGGGATGGGAAACTGCAGTCGCAAAGCAATGTATGAGAGAATAATAATTTAAAAAGATTTAAGAAAATATCTTTTGACTTGAAATATGTTTCTACAATAATTAATAAATTAAATGTTACAGATATTTTATTCATGGAGAAATATTCACACATATTTACTGGAATCACGTGCATGATTATGACTTTGTAAATGCTTTACAGATACTTATAATGTTAAAACAGAAAATAGATAAAACATTGCACACAAAGTCTCACCATTCCACATGAGAATATTTCTATACATAAGCTTTTAAACAATCTTAGTTTTATTTGTTTGTACTCTCTGAGATTAAAAGTGACTGAGGGTGAGCAACACAGTTTAGAAATGTAATAAACAGCATGAAACGAATTTGACTATGTTGTTCACTATCCTGAACTTGCAAATGTTTTGTAACACTGTACAGAGTGGCTTCATGCCTACAGACAATACACAGCAAAAGACGATGTCTGATACAAACCTATTGCTTGACCCTCGCAGCATCACTCAAGTATGTACAAAGTCCCCAGTCATGTGCTTTTCATATGCCACTGGTTCATGGTCCTGGGCATAATACATTAAATCATCCCTTTGCTCTTATACATTTTTACAGAATTGGACATTTTTATAACAAAAATTCATCATGGCTTTTACACTCAAGACAGCAATAAGCTATGACAATGTTATGGGTAATTTCTAACCATTATGTATATGATTAAAGAAATCTAAGTATAGTGAAATAGAAAACCTTTTTTTTTTGCTTTAGTACGACTAAAGCTCAGTTATAATCCTTTTGAACAATGTAAACATGAAAAATCAAGTGAAAATAGTAACATATTGAACATCATTATGTTGGATCCATTATAAACAAATTGAAGAAATCTTAATTTCAATGGGAGGATGTTAGGTAGTTTTATGTTCTTGCCCTGACAAAGAGGTAATTATTGAAGAACTACAAACTATTTTATAAAATTATCCTCTATATTTACAAACAACAAGGAATGCAACTCAAAGAAAGTTATTTTTATTATTCAAAAGAATAATTTCTTTTGAGATTTTATTTATTTATAAATAGATGTATCAATCACACGTATATATTATACTTTTTGCAAGATAGTTGGCCTCAAAACTCATATGTAGCCATGCAAGGGTGACGTTGAACTCTTCCCGATCTTCATGTTTCCGTCCTAAATACTGGGATTACAGATGTGTGCCAAGAATCTGAGACCAAAATTTTACATCACCTTTACTACTTTTGATTTGGATTTGTTTCAGAGCAATAATAATGGAAATGTTTAGGCACTGACAATATAACATAGTGGTAGAGCACTTGCCTATCATGTGTGAGGACTTAACTTTGAGCCACACCATCAGAAACTACAATGGGAGTACTTTGCATCAGTTCTACTTCAAGGCTACTAATGTCACAGAGAAAATTCTCTTGGAATGAACTCTGGGGATATATTGTTTATGAGATACAATTGAAGGATATATCAGGAGAATTTCAGCTCTCTTTTGAAACAAAGGAATTCATTAGCATTAAAATTAATGACAGAAGTACTGTGGCATTTAAACACAAGAGACATGGTGCTGTCATTTTCAGGTGTGCTTTAGGAAATGCACAGTAGAAAACTCATCAAATTTCTGGGCCTTCTCTAGCTCTCTTGTTATTTTACATAATTGAGGAGTCCTCAGCAGAGCATCTTCATTTGGGCATAGACTACCAGACTGATACCAAAATTTTCTAAAGCTTTATAACCGATATTTAATTTGGAACTGACCCTATTGGGAACCTGAGACTACAAAATCTTACTTCTGAACCTGTTTTCCAAATGAATGCACTTGCGAAATGTGTTGCTCACTTAAATGTTCTGCTGGTTAAAATATTTCTTGTCTGGAATGTGTTCCAGGTATTGAGCTAACAGATGCAGGAAAGTTTATAAGAACATTTCCACCTTCAAAGAGGTAGAAATTCAATTCAGGGGGGAAAGAAGGCAAAAATGACATCATTTTTTTTTTTGTTACTGGTCACATGGAAGCTACTAAGATGTTTTACTAAATATATAAGATTATGTACAAATCATCCCCAAATTTATCCATGGACTCAGGGATAAACTGCAATGATTTTGACTGAAGAGATGGAGAGAGTGACCCTGAGGTAAGCTTAGGAAAGTGAAGAGTCACTGCTTTGTTCCCAACAGAGGGACCAATACAAATACTGAAAGGATTGATGGGTGCTTTATATTCAGGTAAACAAGCAGTTCTCATTAAACAGCAACAGTTAAGAGTATTCATCCAAGTAGTCGGTATCCAGCAGGTACTGTTCTTGGAGGAGAACCACTTGCACAGTGGAACATGAGCTTGCCTGCAAGGAACTTCAGCTGAAAAACTTCTAGATTTGGCCAAGGGCTAGCACACAAATATCACAAGAAAACATATGGAGTGTCTTTGTGGAAAAATACTAATTTCAAAAACAAAGAAACAAAAAACAAAACACGAAAAGCACTACAATTAAAATCTGTAAGGCAATCAAATAAACAGGAGCTGTAATTTCAATATCTATCTTCAACTCATTACTTCCATTCAGTATTATCTTTAGATAAGAATAGCATTTGTTTTTATATTTTTCTACTTGGATTTACCTTGCATAGTTTCATATACTTTAAAGTCATCAAAGCTGAATATCCTCATTTTGTTTTCATAACATTTTATTTTATTCAGTTGTCTATTATTTTAAAAAGAGTATTATATATTTGTGAAGAACTGACTTTTTTGTATTATTCAGAATCTATTCCCACATTACAATGTATACTTAGATAATTGAAGTCCTATGTATATAATATTAATCAACTGCTATGTTTTTTATTTAAAAAATCACATGCTTTTAATATAATACTGAGATAGAGGCTTAAATGTGTGTGTGTTTAGTTACTTAATATAATTGTGTATATCATGTATGTCACACAAAACCACTGATCCCAGGACCATCTCTTCATATGAACAAAGTGATAGACAAAGAATCCTAAATGAAGAGTTGTGAGATAGTTTTGAATGGTCAAATTGAAATATTTCAAATTACGCACTTCTCATATATTTGAGCAGTTACAAATTTAAAATATTGAAATATTCTATTTTACTTTATCTTAATCACAGATTATATTTTAAAATAATTTAACCTTGATATTTCCTTCTTTTGACAGTATTACCTGTTTTAAGCTGGGGGAAATCATTTACTAATTTTATTAATATAATTCATTGCATTCTAATGGATGGCTCATTTTCCCTCACTACCTCACTGTCGTATTCTTTTCTTAACTCCTTCAGTCTCTCTTGCTTAGCTTTCTCTCAGTCATAGAGTCCTGACCTGGGATTTTGACAAAGTGTACACTTTCTCATGTCCATTTCAGAGATTACAGTCCATATCTTACTTCAGATATCATTCAAATGTTGTTTTTAATCAATGATTTAATTTCCTTTCCTGTTAAAATTGTATGTCTTATAATTTTCTCCTCTTTCTCTCTCTTATGCATTTAATACTTTTTTTCTGCAAATCATATTATATCTCTATTTTTTTTTAAAAACTACCAATGATCATAGAAATATGTAGGTTAAATAAAACTTAGAAGGACTGAGTTCCCAACCATTTTTTCTAAGTAATTAGAGCATTGGAAAGGCAATTATATTCTATTTTTATTTCATTTTTATTTGGATTAAGTTGAAACCAGATGATTTTTTTAGCTTGCTATATAAGCCTCAGATTTTCTGCATTTAATTTTTGGTGAACTAATCAGACAGTCATTTTCTGTTCAATGTTCATCCCAAACTAAATAGCTTATGTCTTAATCTATGCTAGGAAATGTTCCAAGTGTGGGGAAGAAGCACCTGCCTTGTGAATTTGATTTTTCTGTTTATCTGAGATTCAGGACAGTTACTCTGACATCTCTCAGGAGAAATAACAACAGAATTTGTCATTATAGCTAAGTTTTATTAAAGCAAATTTGATACTGGATTGTGTTTGAATTTTTAACTTGTTTTGATATCGAAGCTGCTATGAATTGAATTTTGAATACTTGCTATAAATTCAGCTTTATGTATAGGAGGCCTAATCCTCAGTGAGATTTTATTTGTAGGCAGAAGCAACATGAAGGCCACTAAGGTTAAGGCAGTCCTGCAGATGGACTCTGACTCCAGCAGGAATAAAGTGCATATGTGAAGCAGAAGAGACGTCATGAGTACAAAATCATAAAACAAAGGCCCAGAAACAAGGTAGTGAGAACTTGGCTGATTGCAAGCGATGAACAGAGGCTACCCCAGCAATCAACCCCACAGTCAACTTGATCTTAGCCTTCCAGATTTCAGAATTGTACAGGTGGCTCAGGCTATGCTATTCTTACCATGCGTACAAGACTGCACAGAGAACACTTTAACATGAACTTAAAAAGGTTACAATCACAGTCCATAGTTTCGATAAACAGAAGAACAAGACTAACACATTTACAGAGTTTTAAGTTCATCAGATCTGAAACTCGTAGAGGCAATTTATATAACAATGGTTCTTAAATCAGTCCCCTTTTGTTGTTCAGTTTTAGTGACCCCTTATACTGTTGGTTGTCCGAATATAGCTGCATAATCCACGTTTTCACTTTTCTCACTTTGATTCATTTTTGGTGAGAAGCATGGGACAATATGTCACTATGTGATCTAGACTGCCCTGAACTCACTATATAATGCAAGCTGTCCTTCAGCTCATATGCTGCACATCTGAGCTCCCAAGGGAAGGTAGTATACCTAGTAATGCTAAGTACTATGAATTTGACTTTAATTTGTAATAGCACCCAGTATTTGTTTGTTTATTTTTTTACTTTTTGTTAATAGAAATCTGAACCTTAAATCTAATTCAACAAAAAATGTACATTTCCTCCCCCCAATGGTTTCTCTAATATATGGTTCATGTATAGTCTTTTCTTCCTGCGGTTGTTATTACAAGTAAAGGTAAACTTATCTAATTTGCTATGTTACGTCATGGTTATCTTTGAGTCATTACTCTTCTACTACCCAACCTGAAACAGTTCCAATCCTGCCACATTCTTCTACATTCTTCATACCACAGTCTAGGTACCCATCACTTCTGCCTCATGAAACAAGTATTCCAGATTGCTCCACATATCCTGCCTTCCAATAGAACAAGAACTTCCTATATTTCAATTCTGGCACTACAACAGTTTACTGATACCAGGAAATGATGTTTACATATTTTAATGAGTATTGTAAGGTGCCTTGTCACCTGCCCAGGACTTCATTTTTCTATCCCAAGTCTGACATACCCTTTTTTCAGTTGTCCTTTAAGTCATGCTGAAACATCTTTGTGTAGAGTAGGAGCGACTACAGTAAATGCAGTCATAACAATGACATGCATAGTAATTACGTTTTTGGGCTTGGAACTAATACACAAAATACATGTATTCCCCCAAAACACCAAATCTCGGGACTGGAGAGATGACTCAATGGTTGAAAAAACTGGTTTCTTCCAGGGGATTGACTTGTTTACAAACACCCACTTGGTGACTCACAACACTCTCTATTGCCAGTTCCAGGGCACCTGGTATTCTCCTCTAGTGGCTTATTCATGCTATGAACAGGCAAGCCTATACTGTACTTAGATAGTCACTGAGGTCAAAGCACTCATACATACAAAAATGGTTTTAAAAATGTAAAGTCTCCAAAAATAATTGTGAGATAACATTGTAAGTAAACTTGTCTTTGAACTAAAATTGTTTTACAGTGTGATTCTATACCAGAATTCAAATTTAGAATTCATTCTATTAAAATGTGGGAGATCATTCCCATGAACTCTCCTGCCTATGTACCTCAAAGGCTATTTCTAAAACCCTCCATACTCCTTGCATCCTTAACTCATAGATAATGGCAAAGGTTTCAACCTGGAGAGAAATTCCATTAATAAGTTGCCTTCTATAATTCATCCTTTTAACAAATAAATTCTTAGATCTCCTTCTTAAATGATCCCATGGTGGAAAAGAATACTACTTTATCTAGCTATCTATTTATCTATCTATCTATCTATCCATCTGTCTATCTATCTGTCTATGCACTTGATATATATTAAACAAGTAGTTTATTATAAATGCATGTATATATACAAATCTAGATCAAAAATATTTATTTGTGTTTTGAATTGCTTAGTATTGAAAACTTACCCTGATTTTGTTATATCTTCTTGATTTAAATTCTTCTCCTTCAATCGTCTTTAATGAACATGTATTAGTAGTTAATAGTCCCTCAAAAGCTAGACAAAACATCTTTATCCATGCAAAATTGCTTTGTAGATAATAGTAAGGAAAACAATCAACCAGCTGCAAATTGGACCACTATTGGAATCTATCAGAACCATTTCTGGCCATTTAGTTCATTAAAAATCAACACACATAACTTCAAATCTTGTAACTTGATATTGGTGTAAATTAGTAGCTATTCTAAGTAACTTAAATAACCTTTTGGCTGATATGCATTGAATTTATGTTCACTGTAGTTCTTAAGCTCTCTTCTCTCTCTCTTTTTTTTAGTTGTCTGTATGTCTCTCCTCTCTCCCACCACTTCTTCCTTCCTCCTTGCAAAGACACTGCAGTTCACAAACCACAAAATGTGTCCTTACATAGTTAAGAAATGGGGTCTGAAAGCTGTGGCACATTATTTGTCACAGCTTAATTGTCAGCTCTAACAAGTCTATAAAAGTTTAATATTCTATGGAATGAATGATTGAGGTGAAGTGCTAAATGTTTAACTTAGACTACTTCATGCCGAAAAAGTTTCCTTCTAAAGCATGGAAAAACGTATGAATTTTAAACCTTTTTAAAGTAAAAGCAAAACTATAGTAATCAGAAAGGATAAAAGCACTAAGATGAATCATATATAAAGACAATCATATAAAATAGGGTTATTGAATACTATGTTGGAAGTATGCCAAATCTCTGCTAAATAAAACAATGGAATGTCACAATAAAGGAATTTTCTTTTTCAAAAAATCTAGTGTGTTCTTTAGAAGGGATAGCATAGACTTAGAATGAAACTATAACAGAACATCACAAAGTTTTAGGTAAATAAAAAGCAAAAGGATGTATTAATAAAAATGATACTACGTGAATACTCTCAAGAAAACTAGACAAAAACGTTAACCAATAATAAGCATCTTTACTTCATTTGAAATCTATTTTATAAGCTATTAGGATAGCAAAAGTTGTTTCCTTCCTGGTTCTATTTGCTTAAAATACTTTCGTCCTCCTTTTACTTTAAGGTGGTAAAGCTATGTTTAATACTAAGAAGCCTGTTTCCTGATCCAGTCGCTCAGCCTGTGTATTTTAGATTCCATAATTGAAAAAGTTAACATCTCACAAGTAGGCCTGTCTAAAGAGTGAGTGGGGAAGTCCACATGGCCACAACCCTACACAAAGAACTGTATGCAAATATGCTGGGAGTGGGAGAAACAGTCTTCTCCAGGAAAGAACCCAGCAATACTAAACAGTCAACCCAATAAACACTGTATAAGTAACATGATGCGGACTGTGTAGGCTATATTTAGGAATGCATCAGTATTATATTTGTGAAATTTATGAACAAAAGGGGCCAGAAATTTGAAAGAGAGAAAGGAGGGGTATATGGAATGGTTTGGTCAGTATGAATTCTCAGTCACAGCATCAAAAAGATATTAAGGTTGATCCTGAACAAATGAAACTTACGTCTTCCCTCTAGTCTCAAAGAGTGGCTGACATGGCCACTTTGTTAGTCTTTGAAAATGTATGCATTACCTCCCCAGAGACAGCCAGGTTAACATGGACAATGTGAGTGAAGAGGCTTGTGCCCTTTGAGCTGAAGAGTTAGGTGCTCAGGACAGTACTCTGTGAATATGTTTTCTCCATGGAAAAGTATCCTTTACAGTTATTCACATACTCAGTAGAAATACACAAACATCGGCAAACCCAATAAGTAGTTTGACAGATTGAATATAAAGCAAAAGATCCCAGGATGGCAAATTACCTTTGGCTATGTAAAAGTAAAGAAAGTCTCTACAGGACTGCCATGTCTGTATAACATTATGAGTCATTATGGGTCTAATATTATTCATGGAGTGATGATTTCATATAAATTATTGAGTATTTTTATTTCCTTCTTTCCTCAAGGGAATGATTTTTATCAACAGAAAATTTTCCATTATGGTGAAACATGGGTCTGATTAAGGAACTATCTGACACAATTCTCTCCCGTATCCACAGTGAAAATCTGAGACATGCTCATGCAATTCAATGGGGAAATCTAGTACTGGGCCCACGGGTATGCACTGAGTTTTTCACTGTCTTGTTTGGGACAATGCACTTGGTTCAAGATTTTCCTAACAGAAGCTCAACTGTTTAGGAGACTTTCACTCACAGAGATGATTCAAAATGTGTCAGTTGACATTTGCCCTAGAAGCTGGTACATCTGGTTCTGAGAAGATGGGGAGGTTTCCAAATGAAGTGTTACAGTCAAGTAACCTGGAAAATTCAAATATATTTGGAGCAGCTGCACTTGGCTACCATGACCTGTCTGTAGACCAGCCCCCATACACACATGTCTATGTAAATGTACTGTTCTTTATGACTAGAGTTGTATATATAGTTAATATTTTCATGTTGGGGGAGGCTGTATGTTCGTTTCCCAGAAGCCCTGACTCAAAATAATCACACAGAAACTATATTATTTAAATCACTACTTGGACAATCACTTAAGTATATTGCTAGTTAGCTCTTATACCTTAAATTAACCCACTTCTATTATTTTATATTCTGCATTGAGGTTTGTGGCCTATCAGCAAGGATCTGGCTCTCAGCTTGTGTTTTTCTCCTCTGGTGGCTCCATGGCTTCTCACTGAGTCTGCTGACTTTCTCCCAGCATTCAGTTTAATTTTCCCTTAGTTTTACCACCTAGTTCTATTCTGCTAAACTACTGGTCAAAAAAACTTTATTCATTAAACAATAAAACCAATACATATACAGAAGGACTTCCCACATCACTTTCAAGTTCAGAATATTGTGAAGACCCATATGCAAACACATGGCCACTAGCTTACTAGTTCTTTTATACATTGTTTTCTTTACAGATCAAATAAAACAAAGATAAAAAGACTTACTTTCTGTATAAAGCATTCATTTCTGCATACATGTGGATATATGCATTCATACTTATAAAGGTGTTAGGACTGTTTTCACCACTTTTTGCAGCATCCAATATTTCTCTCCTAGTGTGATTGTTTCGGTTGTCTCATGGTAGTCTGCAATCTAGACACCATTTAATTATGATTTCACCTGAAACTTTTTAAAAGTTTATGCCCAACACTTTTTTACAAGATTATGAATCCAGATTACCCAAGGGAGGAAGGCCAATATATATGCTTGCTGCATCTACCCTGAACAACAGCTTTCTACTTAACTGCCTGGATGTCTTCTTCTCTTTAACCTTGGCAATTAACAGACAGACTACGAAGAGGAAATCCTCCAGGTGTACAGCAGTCAGAGAGACACAGTAGATCCATTTTAGCTTTCATTTTCAGAGTCAAACAGAGGAAAATGAACCCACCTGTGATATGCCCACAGCAAGTGAATACCAAGGCAGAAAGACACAGATGTTAATCAACGTGTAGAACTCTCTAATCTGCATAGTGACACTATCCCAACTGAAAAGCAAGTGACTGCTTATGCCTTCTATAACATAGTGGAGAAAGCAAATACTGTAGTTATGGAGTTAGTGAGGATTCTAGATATGAAATTTGAAATGTGTATACATACAGACATAAAGAATTTTGAAAGTTAGGAATTAATAATATGAGCAAGACAATTTCAATACACCTAGTGATATTTTCTACTGATCGGGAGACAAATAATTACTTTTCTAAATCTTTGGAAAAATAACTAATAGTCACAGATCTTCATAATATGTTGTTTAGTTTATTGTAAAATACTTTATCTATAACAAGTGGTATAGAATTATTATTTTACATGATGTATTTACTTAGTCTTTGCAGTTGCTGAGTATCTCTCTTTTAACCAGGCATGATAATGCACATCTTCAGTTTCAGCACTTGGGCATTGGAGGTTCACGCCAGTGTCAATAAACAAAATACCCACACACATACATGTACACACACATATGAATTAGAAAAAATGCGCCATAATGGAGGTAAATCATATGCTCATATCATCCATAACAATGGGGATTTCTAATAAGTCACATAAAGAAAGAAGACTGATAATCTCTTTTACTGATGAATACTTTCTCCTGACCTGACCACCAGTATAACCCTATGTGTTCAAAGAGAGGTGTTATCCATAGAGTGGTCATGCAACACCCTGGCCTGCCAGACTTCTGAAATGGTCATAGAAGC
>JAQHUG010000070.1:7084115-7099463 GCA_028555095.1 Dicrostonyx torquatus | reverse complement strand
TCAGAGTTTTAGTCCATTGTCATAATGGTGGAAAGCATGGTAACATATTGGCAGATATGGTACCTAAGGTTTCTGAATCTGAAGGCAGCAGAAAAAGTGACACACTGGGCCTGGCTTTAGATGTGAAACATCAGTGCCCACTCCCAGTGACATACTTCTGCCAACAAGGCCATACATCCTAATCCCTGTTAAGTAATACCACTCCCTAATGACCAAGCATTCAAATATGTGAGCCCATGGGACCATTCCTATTCTAACCACAGCAGACATGTTTTAGTACTATTAGCAAGATAGCTATAGTATAAACAGTGATACACACACAAACACACACACACACAATGTGTGTGTGTGTACTTTGCAGTTAAACATAAGAAAATAAAAGCAATGGGATTTATGTCTCTTGCATCTATTCTTCAGTAGTCTTTAACTTAGCTTTTATTAAGACAGAGTCATAACTACATCACCATAACCATTATGAACTTTTTGGTATTTATGAGAATAAGAGAAGAAAATGCTATCAGTTTTTTGAAGCAAACACATGCTTAATGTTCATAAAAGTAATTGTGTTGATTAGATAACATGAATTCATAGATTAGATATCATTACTATCCATTATTAAGGAGCATTGCAATTTGCCTGATATCATAATTGTAGTAATAAATAGATGGATTCTTGGATTAGATTTTTTTCTTGACAATATTTTACTTAATCATCTCTACTCTGGAAATAATTCAACTAGTTTCCTGATTTATTTATATGGAGGCTCTTTCCTAACATGCAAAATTAATATGTTATTATTATTATTATTCATGTGGCATTGCTACATAGGGAATGGTGAAATCATAAATTTTTAACATTGAAAAATATAGCTGTTTCTTTTAATTGAAAGGTTACAAAAGAGAAGCAATTATTTTATAGAGGTATGGAAGCAAATTCTCAAATGTACATTTGGAGAAAGATAGCAAGAAATAAATTTACATTCATGTGTGTTTTCAATAATTGATCAGTCCCTCCACCAATATATTGTTTTGTATGCTGCTACAAGCTCATCACTAAATTGGCATACTTCATGACGCATAAAGTGATCCCCAATCTTGGATAGTTTATAGAATATTTATAAAAACTAAAACTGTAGGTAGGATTCATCCCAATTATGGTGACTCTGTACAAATGTAGGTATGCATCCATAATGTGTTATATACAATTATATATAATTCCACAGTACTGTCTCTGTAATTTTGAAACCTAAAAACTTCTAGAAAAAGGAATGGGGAAGATATTTTCATATCCACTTGGAAGCACACAGTGTTGCCTGTGGCTCCTTAAGTGATAAACGCCATCAATAAGATCGATGGAGGCTCAGATGTAGAGTTCATTTGTCTTGTTTCACCTGTGTCATAACTCAGGATAAAGTTCAAACTACAGAAAATGTACGCTTTTCATCATAGATATTACCCTACCTGACACTGCTAATGTTTCAAAATTATTTTGTTTTCCTCATAGAATTTGTAAATTTGCTAGGGCTCTATATTATTAAATATCATCAATGTTTCATAAAATAATTTTTTAAAAAATATTTATTTATTTATTATGCATACAATATTCTCTCTGTGTGTATGTCTGCAGGCCAGAAGAGGGCACCAGACCCTGTTATAGATGGTTCTGAGCCACCATGTGGTTGCTGGGAATTGAAATCAGGACCTTTGGAAGAGCAGGCAATGTTCTTAACCTCTGAGCCATCTCTCCAGCCCCAATTTTTTGACAGTAATGAAAGGAGCCAAATAATCAGATCACAAATTCTAATAAAAATATAAAAATCAAAGCCTTAATTCCCAGAGAAGATGATGACACAGATAAAGGACTCAGCAAGAAATGCCAAGTGTAAGATGACACTGAGAGCTGGCCCAGTGTGCAACATGCAGAGGAACTCACATCCAGAGCACAATGAGAGGAAGCAGCAAGCCCACCTTTCATATGGTGCACAAGGATCAGGTGACACACAACATGTAGATCAAGAAATGAGAGGTGAAGAACTTTCCTTGGGAGAGTAAAAGGAGAGGGAAAAGAAAAGTAAAGAAACCAAAACTTTCATTAAAAAAGATGTAGAAACATAGATTCAAGAGCACTGCTGAACACAGGAATTGAGTGAGAGTCATTGGTAGGAATTAAAGAAATGTAAGGTGAGAGTTCTTACCAAAGAACATGTCTTGTATGTGTGGGAAGTTTATTCAGGACCCAGGCACTTAACATCAAGGGACTAGAATAAGACTGATGCAGGAGGCGGAATCAGAAAACACAATGCCTCTAGTTCAGCCCCCTCTGATAACTGTAAGATACTAATAAAGTAATTCTTTGCATATTTCTACACTTAGAGTGTAATTCAAAGGAATGGACATTTTAAAATGTTTAAAATGAATCAAACCCATTGTCTTATTCACAGCTATGCAGGTGCCTTGATTACATGTATGTTTCAGAGATGTGAAGAGACACTTGGATTTTTATATTCTAAGACTTTTGACAAACTCAGGATCATCAATTAAAAATGATTGCAATGTCTTCAAGTGGTATGCAGATATTTCTATCTCATGTAGAGTTTAAGAGATTAATTTAGGTAATTTTCAGATTCTTCAGCATTATCCTCTATTATTTCTATTACTATGTTTCATGAACTCAAATATCTTAGAAATATTGATGAATGTGAAATATCATGGTGATGTCAGAAGTTATTGGTATTCTTGAAAATACATTTCATTCATTAATTAAAACATATACTCTTAACCTTAAAATTATAGATAGAGACCACTTCCTTTTAAGGAACTTCTTACCTTGCATAAATCCAGGGCATCTGAATTTTTTATGAGGAATTTTCCTCTACATCTTATGAAACTAGCCAACAAATGTTATTTTAAATGGTGTGATTCATTGCACGGTACTTGCTATGCAGGGATTAGAGGCCTTGATGGCCACTCATGATGGACGTATCTCTTGAGGCAGTTTTGGACACCACCTTCCTTTTCTCTGGTAACATTAGAAAGAAGAGCATCGCCGGCCAGTGGTGGCACACGCCTTTAATCCCAGCACTCAGGAGGCAGAGGCAGGCAGATCTTTGTGAGTTCGAGACCAGCCTGGTCTACAAGAGCTAGTTCCAGCGCAGGCTCCAAAGCCACAGAGAACCTGTCTCGAAAAACCAAAAAAAAAAAAGAAAGAAAGAAAGAAAGAAGAGCATCACAAATATCACAAATGCACATCCTTAGACTTCCTGGTTAAAATAACATAGCAATTCTAGCCTTATTGAAGACATGACATAATCAAACATTAGCCCACCCTAGGTATAGCTGCTTAAGGAACTCCCATCATGCATCATTGTTAAGCCTGTCTGCTTTTCTGAGTTCTGAAATAAGTGTTCCTATTTCTCCTTTGTTTTATGTTAGATTATTTACCCAAGTGTGGCCACCCTATCTAAGCAGCTGCCAAAAACTTATAGCTTTCCTGGCCTGTTGGTTATTCTTTCAAGCACTAATAAAATGTCCTGAAGTTTCCCTCTGTGTCTGTTTAGAAGTTTTTATTAAGGCAACTACACATTCAAAGGGGAAATCATGATTTCCCTTGTAACAGAATTATTGGCTGAACTATAGAAGCAAAAGATGCCAAGTTTGCTTGGGCACCTGAGGATTTTAAACCAGAGAGCATAGTACCCCCTGGACTGAAGAACTTGCTGCTGGGTAGGTTCCAGTATTAAATGTATAAATGTGTATGCTTTAATTTGTTTCTACTTCCTCTTCTGTGTAGCTCCGAAGTTATCAGATTTTTTAAATATGTGAAAAGAATCACATTTAAGTGCATGCATGTGAGAATGTAAACCCTTTTATATTTGCAAGTTTGTTTCCATGCAATATTCTTTCTATGTTTTACTTTTGTAGTAAAGAGTACATACAGCCGCAGAATTGGCCCTCAGGGCAGGGCTAAGTTCAGAGCAGTCAGGAACTGACTAGAGAAGCGAACCCTGGATGCCAATCTGGAACCTCTGCCTAACTCAGCAGGAGCATCTGCTAGCCATTTAACCTTCGGCTAAAGAATCCCACACAGCCTGGGAGCAGTGATTTTCAGTGCCGTTGACCAGTAAATCTATTTTATCAATAGATTTAACTGTTTATTATTGCCAATAATGTCATTTTATAATTAAGACAGGGCTTAGAGAACCTTTATGGACAAGGCAGACAAACAACAACAAAATAAACATAGATGTAAGTGCTAATTGCCTTCAATGTTTTTGAAAACATTACAAATTTTACTTCATAGAGTTGCTCAGTATTCAATAGATTTTATCCAATTAATAACAAAGAAAGTAAGCATAGTCTCACATAATAAAGCTATTCACTTTATGTTCTTTAATATACTTAACAAGACCTAATGACATCTTTTATATAATTTGTGAGTTAGTATTTTCAATATGCAAACTTTTTTTAATACCTACTAAACTGATTTTAACTAAGATTTTCATGTGTGTGCTTTTCAAATCTTCAATGCATTCTAAACTTTTTCTAGGGCAAAGGGCTTTCAATTTGGCTTTATCTTTCAACAAATCTTCTAGTACAGTATTTTAAAACAGCAAGACTTCAATAACATTGGCGATAGGTATACTCTATTTGGATGTGGCTTCCAGTGCTTCAGGTCAAAGCACATCATAAAATATCTGGGATTTTCAGAATCAAGTGGATTAAGCAGAGAACCTGAAGGCAGCACGATCAGGTGCAGGACACCAGAGAGAAAATTCAGTTGCCATTCTATGTACCTGTAGGAATCTGGAGACAGTCAGGTAGCATTCCGTTCATATCTCCTGAGAGCATACTTTTGACTTGAATGAATTGAATATAATCAGCTTCATTAGGAGAAGACTCACCTGATCCAAAAGTAACTCTCCCTTTGTATCTTTTTTTTTTTTTTAAATAAGAAGCAATAGAAAGACTTGACATTGAGAGAAGAGCTAGCTTCCTGCAGAGAGCAAGGGCAAGTTCAGGATGAATCTTGAGCTGAACACAGGGAACACATAATTCCACCTACAAAGAAGTTAACTCTCAGGTTTGGCTGATGGGAATGTTTAGGGTGTAGACTCCTTATTAGTTCAGCGACGTGCTCAAATGAGCAGTTACAATAAAGATGACCTAAGTCTCTTCTGAAGTATCTCCATATAGGATCCACAATAACCACCTGGCAACCTGGGGGTTAGTCCTTCCTTGAAGCCCCTCCCACTCCTGGGCGTTCATTTTCTCCTAATAAATATACATTATCTTCCCTGTTCTTTTTGGATGTGAGAAGCCACTGACTTGGGATGGTTTGATGGCTGTTGATTTTATGGGCAAATTAAGCTTAGCAAAAATAGACCATGGCACTTAAACAACCCACGTTAAAATCATTGCTTGTCTGTTTACTTGTCTGTTTTGAAGGCCTTTAATTAAGAATTCCATCTAGGAATTATGTTAGTGGAGACCTTTCAAGTAAACAGTACTGCCAAGAAAACATTTTTCTTTCATGTGTGACATACCTAAAATTGCAAAATCCAGTCCTGAATTTTATTAATAGAATTATTAGTGTGAGAACTACCTATTTCAAGAGACATTGTGATTACCATATCAAACTCCTTTCTGATTTTGTAATCTTAGGATTGTTTGGAGAAGATGGGTGGTGGAAGGGAAGATGATGCTTGGTAGAATTTACCTGGGGATCAGTTTTCCTCCTGACATTGGGGAGCTTTCAGAATTCACACCAGTTTCCCAAGGTCTTTTGCTAAACTTTTCTGTCAAGATTCATGCTGATGAGTTCCATAAAATTAAAAGTAAAGGAATTCATTGTCATCGTTTATAATCATGTAATTTCTAATTGTAACACAGGTAAAATTTGTTTGCAGAATAAATTGCCAGCATGTTTGCCCCTCTTCTCCAAATATTTTTTGGGTCTAAATGTAATAAATAATAAACCTCATAGACACGTACTGAAAAACAAAACCCTGGTCTAACTGTAATGAAATACAACAATTTACATAAGTGAAATGAGATTGAAGAAGATATTTCTGGAATAAGAATGCCTGAAAATGTTTAATGAATATTTGAGAAGTTTTGTTTCATTTGTGAACAGTGTCTGCACACATGAAAACATATTAAGTTAATACCTCCCAATCCAATTTCTTTTCGAATTAAGTCTAAGTTTTAATCAAACCCTAACCTTTCAAGTTGTATGACCTCTATTACCCTGTGAGCAACACAGTCAAGGCTGGAGATAAGTAAGCGTATCAGGTGATCACATTCTTAGAAAACTGTTTAAATATCCTCACGATTCTTCAAAAGACAAACATATTGGAGCATGAGAGCACCAAAATCCAGAACCTCATGTCCTGTGTAGACTATGCCCCTTCTTTCTCCACAGGCAGCTTGGAGGCATAATGAATGAGATTGCTTTTTATAACACAGGAAGCAATGTGCTAGTGTGGAGAATGCATCAGCAAGCCTGCAGTCGTAACACTACAATTTCTCTTTCTACAGTGTCCACTAGATCATTACTCATTAGGTCTAAGGCATCATCAGGAATATCTCAACACTATTTAACAGGACATCTTTCAAATTAATCCTTCATTCCTTCTAAAACTCAACGTCTTATTCAGTATTCCCCTGAATGCTGTTCTGTAGTTATCTATTTTATGTCTTTAATCAGAAATTTCATATACTGTTTAAGGGGCTTGGCTTTCTCCTTTGGTTCGGCAAACCACTTATACTTATTTTAACATTCGTAAGGTCAGGAGCTGTGAGAACCCTGATATTTTAACTACCTGTTGACTAACATGTAGCTGATTATACTTTCATGAGTGCTTGAGGCCAAGGGTCTTCTGAGGCACAAGGTTAAAAAAGACATTATTAATAAGGTCTCCAATGTAAATATCAGCATCCTGCTTTTCTAGGCTACCTTTCCCCTCTACTTTTATGGGGACAAGATGGGGTACCCTAAATGTATTCCTTGCACACAATACTTTTATAACACAGCCAAGGAATACTGAGCTTTGAAAACTCTGCGTTTAACAAAAGCTCCAAATGAAACCAGCCTCTTCTTGTCCTTCAGTTATATATTATCTTCATGATCATGGCCAGGAAACAAACATCCCTCTACTCCTAAGGAAACTATGTCTCTATTGTCCGAGGTTGGTTGCTACATGAACGAGAGTTCAGGATACTAACTGAACTAAAGCATGTGGAACAACCTGGAAGCAATACCTCTCAAAATATTTCCCTCCTGCTAAGACAGCTTACTAACCTTTTCCTTCTGGCAGTCCATTTTTTCTGGCAACCACACTATCACTATTTCATGTTGTGGGAATTGATGCTATGATACTTTCTACTTAGCTGCTATAATCTACTTAAATAAATTCATACACTTTTTGTCTCCTTAAATAGGTGAAACTCACTGAAGGCATAAACGTAACAAAAAATATTTTTGCCTTACATAATCTGATGGTGCTATACTGTGAGTGGCATAATATTTTAAATATTTATAAAATATTAAATAATTTATAGATATTTAAAAATATTTAATCACAACCAACATATAAAGACGTATTAGTAGAGATGACCCCAAAAGAGTTTATTTTTAAAAGTTAGTATATTTATTAATTGTTAGAATATTGTGCCAGCATTGCCTAAACTGTTGTCTGTACTTTTCTTATGACATATCTACAGGGGGTCAATATTTCTATTTTCAAGTGTTAAATACCAACAAATTTCACCATTTTTTAAAAGTATAAGAAGATAACTAGTCTGTGCAATATGCAGAAGGTTTTCTGAAGAAGATTTGGGATAAGTTAGCTCAGAATTGTGGGGATCTCCACATTTCAATATTCAAGAATACCAGGAATCTCCTGCTTTAATAGTCATGCATATGTTTTGTAAATTAAAATGCATGACACGCTTTAAAGTCTAAATAGCTGCACATGAAATATCTGTCTGGGTGGGATTTGCTGTTATTGTTTATGTCTATTTGTTATTATCCCCTTATATAATACATCCAGACCTCAGTTTCTCCTCCTTCCAAACCTCACCCACCAACACACACAAGCACATTCCCTCTTCCCCAGGTTCACTCCTCCCCAGTTTTCCTTCAGAGAAGTGCAGGCCTCCTAGGTATATCAAACAGCTTTAAAAATTACAGCCAGGTGGTGGTGGCGCACGCCTTTAATCCCAGCACTTGGGAGGCAGAGGCAGGCGGATCTCTGTGAGTTCGAGACCAGCCTGGTCTACAAGAGCTAATTCCAGGACAGGCTCCAAAGCTACAAAGAAACCCTGTCTTGAAAAACCAAAATAAAAAAAAAATTACAAAAAGCCTAGGCACAAAACCTCATCCTGTTTCTTGCGAGAGGCAATCCAGTAGGAGGACAAGGCTCCCAAAAGCAGGCAAGAGAATCAGAAACACCCCTACTCCCACTGTTAGGAGCTCCACAGAAACACCAAGCTCATAGGAAATAATTTATATTTGCACGTTGGTTTGACCTGTTACATAAACTAGGCTGGGATTGAAGCCATGCGCCACTACTCCCAGACCGCCTGGGGTTTTTTAATGCTTAGTGGTGGCTTTTCCGAAGGCATCCTAGTCACATTTGATTCATCTGTACTTTTTCACTGTGTTATAGTTTTACTTTTCATCTTTCACATTGGGTTATTTACTTCTTTACAAGGACAAGAACTATTTCTCTCATATACTAATCCTCTCATACCCTCCACATATTTACTTCCCAATTTGTGTTAGATCAGGTTCCGATGTTATTGTACTTATGCAGGCATTTTTCACTGTTGCCTCTTGCAGAATGTGCCAACTGCATCTCTTTCCCTACGGCTTGTCTGTGTCTTCTGTTTACAGCACCCACACTTCCAGTACTCTATTCTGTATGCCTGATGATTACCATACATTAAGCTTATGGTGAGAGATATAGAATCTTTTACAAAGCATCAGGTAAGCTACTTGTGATTTAAAGATAAAGCTTGTCCCCAAATGCTTGTTTCAGAAAGCATGGTGTCCAAATGGCAGTGTCACCTGAAAACATTAGGACGAAGTTTGCACTGGAGTATGTAGGACACTCTAATGAGTCCTTGTGGGTATCTTGTTCCAGGCTGCTACTTCTCTCTTTTGACAGTACCCACATTAAAGATAACCTCAGAGGGGCCAGAATATGCCCATGTTTCTTTAAGGAATGTAAACATGGCACTTCCTCTTGGATTAATTTGACCAAGAGCTAGTTCAAATTTGAATTCTCTCTTCTACCATCTGTTGGATGCCTGGAAGTCTCCTGCTGCATCTATTGTATCTACCCAGCTTATTTCTAACAAAGGGCTGTGTGTGCATTGTGTACTGAGCAACACAGAACACATTGCAAAGGGACGAGTTTAGAGACAGATTCTTTCTAGACATCTTTAACAGAGTTTTACAAGGGGAGAAATTACCTTGCTGACCTGTACTGATCCAAAATAGTAAACAACACTGTAGACAGACATTATTAGCTGTATCTATTTTGCTCACAACTTTTATGGTGGATATTTATTGCCTAAGTCTGCTTTCAACCCTTGGTAAATGGTTATCATAACATACACATACATGCCATACATATATACTATTCAGGGTCAGAGGATGTTGAGAGCATGTAATTTAAAGCTATACATTAACTTAAATTCTAAAAGTTATATGCTGCCTTAATTACTTTTCTGTTGCTGTGAAAAGATGCCATGCTAAAGGCAACTTCTAAAAGAGTACATTTAATTAGGGGGTTGCTTACAGTGTGAGGGGGTACCTGACCACTGTGGCAGGGAGCAAGCCGGCAAGCAGAAAGGCATGGCACTGGAGTGGTAGCTGAGAGTTTATACCTTATTCTCACAAGTTGGAGACAGAGACAAAGAATAATAGACTAAGCCACATGTGAGCTTTTGAAACCTCAAAGACAACCCGAGTGGAACACCTCCTCCAAAGCCATGTTCTTTAATCCTTTCTACAACAGTTCCACCAACTATGACTACAGCATTCAAATATGTAAGTCTGTGGGGGGACATTTACATTTTAACCTTCAAATACAGAAAATTAAAGGTACTGCACTGATTGCTGTTTTAAAGGTTGTTTAACCTGAAAGAGGCTGATTTCATGGTAGGGAGTTTGCCAAGTCTTACGTGATATCAAGACATATCATTAACACTCCTGTGAGGTGCCACAAAAGTTTCATCTCTTCAAGTGTAAGAAACATGTCTATAGAACCAAATTACTACAGTCTGGACGTATGCTGGTTTCCTGCCACGAGGGGAGAGACACTCTGCTCTACACGAGGACACCACGATGTTCTGCCTAGCTTAAGGAAGGAGGTCCACCAACCACATGCTGAAACTTCTGAAGATGTAAGTTAAACAAAAGACATTCCTCACCTAAACTGTTTGTGCCAGGCATTTTGTTACAGTGTGGAAAGAAGGCACAACATTGCTCTGTTAGTTATGTTTTTATTAATAATGATAGAGTGTTACAAATTATTGAGATTTGTGTAGTACATGAAAGCATATGAACCTATGTACTCTGGCTTTAGTTGGAAGTTATAATAAGAAAACAGATTTTACAACTATTTATCTCTAATATATTTTTATCACTCAAAACTTTTAAAATTTACTATGAAAGAAAATTTATTCATAGTCATATAAGCAGGTACAATTATGGAAAAATTACCAGGTTCTTACACTATGAATTTTTCATGGGAGCTAAGGATATTACCTGGGAAATCCCTCACATCTGGATGTTGCATTTGTTAATGCAATCCAAAGCTTAGAGTTTTCTCAAATTTAGATGACTGTCTCATTGACTGTATATGAGAAAGGCACAGGAAAATAATACAAATTAAATATGGCACATATCTTAGTAATATTTCACTCAAATAATATAATATGGTGTTTATAAAACCCAAATTATATCTTTAAAGGACCAAAGAAAGTCAAAGGGAAGAAGGCAACATAGCTGCAAGGGTTTGACTGGCGTTTTAATAAAGGAGAAGAGCTGGGGAATGGAATGGGCAGCACTATTGTCCTGGGAAGCTGTCCAGCATCAACTGCTCAGGCATATTTCACTCTGAATAGAAAGGTAAAAGGAGCAATAGAGGATAGTATTGAAAAATTTAGCCACAGGGAAAAAAATCTTTTAAAACTCTTCAATTGTTATTTCCTGCTTTGTATATGAGATTTTAAGCCCCAAAGGCACATATTTTACTATCATCAAGTCCATTGTGGTATCAATGTAGTCAGAAACTCTTATTAAACTGGTTGCTACTGTGTTTCAGGACTTATAGGACTTCATTTAAAAAATACAATACATACACCATATGATATATGAAGCCCCTAGCAGAAGTGGTGGCAATATTCTAATCAAACAAATTTTGTAATCAAAATATGTTTGCCCATACAAAGTAAAGTAATTAAAGAATAAATTAAAAATTTAAATTTACTACTTAAAATGTTTCTGGTCAAATTTTGCTACCAACTTCTTTTATATGAAACTGACAAGCATTACACAAACACAGCAGTACAAACAAGAAGGAGCCATGTATTCACTCTGAGAACATTTTATATTTTTAAGTTATATTCAAGATACTAGAGATTTGTATTTAAATATCATGACCTAATAAACAAGAAAATAGCAGTTCATTTAATTAAATGGTATGCAATAAATAAATAATAGTATTTAATTCATTTAAATCAAAATAAGCTTATTTACAAATATATTCAAATCTTATAGAATTTAAGTTGAGGGTTAGTGCTTGGTTATGGCTGGGAAGTATACAGGCATGGCCAACCTGTATACACAGAAGATAAGTGTGTCTCATAGGAATAACCTGCCAGTATCATGTCGGTGGATGTCTTGGGACTAAAAGATCCTGGAATGAATGGCACACAGGCTTCTGTCACACACAGGGGGGCCACAAGTCCTTAACTGTGGAAGATGAATCACAAATGCTGCTGTCACTACTTCCTTCCTTATTGTCTCCATAAATAAATGAGCCTAGCATAGGCTCCATGAATAGACCATTGATAATTTCTAGCCTCCCCCTAACTATGTAACACCTGCACTATGTTGAAAGAACAGGAAAGGAGAATAAAAAAAAAAACAGGCTGGAAAACAGGAACGCCTCACTTGTTATTATGTCTGAATTACTTAAAGGAGAGAAAAATGCATTCTAATATTAGAGACTTAAAAATAAATGCCATTTCTTGTGAAAACAACAAGCGTTCCAGATGAACCTGTGTAAAAGACTGAACTAAATGCAGGCGCTAAATTTCCTTGATGGGGAAAAAAAGTAAAGAGAGCAGGAGATTCTAAACATAGTAAAGAAGGAAAGTAGGAGAATGTGACATATTGAAGCAGTCAAGCAACAGTCTCCAGAAGGCACCGTGGTTTCGGGGTCAGTCATGGCCACTTGCAAACAGTATGCTGTACAGAGAGATGTGTGGGCCTTCCCAAGGCAATGCAGATAACTGCGCTTGCATACAAAATGTGCATTAAAAATGAGAATGCTTGACTCTATACACAGATAAAATGAACAAGCAAGTCACAGTACAATATGGAAAGATCCTTTCTTCTTAAAGTTAATTAAGATATATATTCTTATGAGACTGTGGTGGACATGCCTTTAATCCCAGCATTTGAGAGGCAAGGGTAGGTGGATATCTTAGCATGAAGCAAGGGTAGTCTAAAGAAAAAATTCAAGGACAACCAGGGCTACACACAGAGAAATTTTGAAATATGAAATATATATATATATATATGGTGAGTGTGTTTGTGCACGTATGTACTTATATGTTGTCTTAGTTAGGGTTTCTGTTGCTGCAAAAAGACACCATGACCACGGTAACTCTCATAAAGAAAAACATTTAATTGCATGGCTCACAGTTCAAAGGTTCAATCCAACATCATCATGGTGGGACATAGTAGTGTACAAGCAAATATGGTGTTGGAGAGGTAGCTAAGAGTTCTGTATCTTGCACAGGCAAAGGGAAGTGAACTGAGGTATTGGGCATGACTTGAGCATCAATGAGACATCAAAGCACACCTTCACAAACACTGCATTCCTTCAACAAAGCCACACCTACTCCATCAAAGCCATACTTCTTAATAGTGCCACTCCCAATGAGCTTATGGTAGCCATTTATATTCACAGTACCACACATGTAAACATAAAATATATATGTGTATGTGTGTACATACTAAATGCAAAGAGGTTATTGGTATTTGCCATCTTTTTAGTGGGATTTACATATTCTCTATTAACTATGTACTATGTCACAAATTATTAAAAGTTGAAGTGAAATCTCTATTCTCTGAAATGTCTCAGAGCATGTTAGGGAATAGGTTCTGCCATGCAAGCTTCAAAATCTATAATGAAATATCAGGTATGGTGGCACACACTTGCCGTGGTCTGAACCTGAAGAAGGATACCCGGCGTTGCTGTCCGACCTTTCTTTCTTTTTTTTTTTTTTTTTTTTTTTTTTGGTTTTTCGAGACAGGGTTTCTCTGTAGCTTTTGGAGCCTGTCCTGGAACTAGCTCTTGTAGACCAGGCTGGCCTCGACCTTTCTATGCACCCACTCATGTGCAGAAGCACACGTTTAAAAAAAGACGTTCCCTAAAGGATTACCCCTGTCATATAAAATTTTCGTTCACAACTGAAGAAACGGTTTGTTATTTTCAGAAAACCATCGTTAATAACAGAAGCAAATTAGAACAGTATTGGGCTGAGATTTACTTACAGTACACATCCACTCGGATTGACTTTATTGCTGGGGACCCCAAGCCGTTCTCTGCTTTACAGTAATAGCGGCCACCTTGGTGTCTCTGAATGTTTGTAATCCTCAAAGTCTCATTGAAGACACTCGAGTCTTGGAATCTGTCAGAGGCACTTCCTGCTGTTTTGGTCCACCTGATCTGAGCAAGCATCAACAAAGATCGTTACTTTAGGTTGGCTTTCTGCAGACAATCAAACAGCAGTTATCCCTATGAAGAGCTGGCTTTTGAGCTACTGCGCTGCCCTTCTACTGAATTAGTGGGGAATTAAAATATATGTCCCCAAATGAATTACAAAATTGCAGGTGCTAATGTCGTCACCAGAGAGTGCAAGTCAGCTAGAACCAACGGCGTGGAAGTCATCAGCCATCTCACCAGACTGCAGGCAACCGCACCACAGAAACAGGCCTCAGCTCTGTGTCTGTTGAGAATACCAAATTTCCTTATACATGTTTGAACTTTGTAAGGCACTTTGTGTGATTTGGACCAAATAGGCTCTCGTTTCTTTTAGGGACATGCTTCATTATTTCATTTAAAATTTTCCCTTTGGTTTAGATAATGTAGGCATGTTACCATAATGGCTTATAGAGATTATGTATAATTTCATACACCTGGTTGTTAAAAGAGGTTTTGTTTTATGTAATGACTTTGCTTTAATAAGCCCACAAATGATTCGCTATTTTGAAAATTGGAATTCACTTTACATCAATAATTATTTTCAAAAAACTGTGTAAACTTTTCAAAGAGTGCAGTCTTATCAAACTGTCAAAACAATTTGAATATCTAAAATTGTCCATTATAACAATACCATTCTTTTGAACACAGCTGTGAGCAACAGATTTTGTGTTTGCTAGCAATAACCACTGGCATTCAACTTAAATTTTGTGTGTTGTCATATATAAAACATGAATAAAAGCTACATGTTGATGTTGTAGAATGTTGCAAAATAGAAGATGAAAACTGTTTGGTTTAATTTTTCTCTTTGCTTTACCCATGTGTTTAAAAAATTATTCAGAGTTTGGAATTAACCAAGAGAAATACTCTGCTTAAAACTGTATAATCGTAAACATGTTGATATATGGAGAAACCAAAGTAGGAGTTTTCAGACTTGAAGCTGTCTAATCCTTACCCACATCACCTTCACACACTGCACACCAAATTTTAATATAGTGCCGTTAAGCTGTCTTTAAAAAAGTTTTCACTTCATAAAATAGCAGGATGAAAATGAGCATGTTTCTCTGCACTGTAAAAGCAACAAAAATGTTCCCTAGACAAAAGAAATAGCCATTGGTATGTGTATGGAAAACTACAGGAAATAAATGTATAATTAGTAGCCAAGTAGTTTGTCAATGACTTTATCTCTAAAATCTGTAATGATGGTGATGTTTCCACTTAAAAGTTTAGAATTATTTTTTTTTAATTTTTTTAATTTTTATTGTTAAAAGAAAAATTTACATTTACTCCCCTTGTTCCGGGCCCTCCCGCTCCCCCACTACCCCACTGCCCTCCTCCTGCTT
>JAQHUG010000070.1:6979851-7049974 GCA_028555095.1 Dicrostonyx torquatus | reverse complement strand
TTAGATCAGGGTATTAAACAGACAGCTTCCTGAGGGGAGATAACGGATTTATAACAGAAGTGCCCAAGTGATAAGACTGGGGGATGCAATCCATCTTCGTAGAAAAAGGTTGCACTGGTTGAAGCTAGAGGACAGTGATTGACAGCCAGTGGTGATGGAGGAGTTTGAAAGTCACATGCCATCATGGAAGAGTAGAGAGCTAACCAGTTTTTTCTTCCAACCAATACGACACAATAGTTTACTTAATGCTCATTTTTCATAACGATTCTTGTTTCTGGGTGAGGATTGATGATAGATTGAGTACTGGCACCTTTTATCACCCCATAAGCAACTGCTAAATGATTGAATAGCCACCTCCGCACTTTCAGGGATGCCATAAAAACAGACGCTGACTTCCCACATTAGAAAAACCAATAATCAACTTGTTTGAAATGTTTCAAATAAGGTAACAAGCACCATTAGCTCTTATTTTAATAAAATGAAGACAGCAGTCAGGAAATCCCCAAGCGGTGTGGTGAGGCACAGCATGGTCTCCAGGCAAATGCACCGCCTGTTTGTAACATGTAACAACTCACCTACTGGAAACCTTACATGGCATTCATTTGGAACCCTTCTCTGACCCAATTCTTAGAAGTTTGCTCTCAGAGTTACGTATTAATACCTTAGGAGTGCACAGGGCTTAAATAGCTACTGCCTGTCCTGAAGCAATTGAAGTCTTCCTTTTTCCACAACCTATATCTAATTTAGACAGACTTGTTATTAATTCAGAATGTCAGAAAAACCTCCTTCATAAAGATAGAAGCCAAGAAAAATTATTGTTCTTTTTTTGGATCTTATCCAAGGTCAAGTTTAAAATCTAACCTTATTTCCCTGATTAAAAATATTAAAATCATGCTAGGCAGTGTGACAAAATCAAGCATTTCATATAACCAAGTGATTCATAACACCTCCTACTCATATGTTCCACCCACATCTCCCAGCCAACCCTCAGGAAAAGCTTCTCTATAATCTAAATTCAGGGCTGGATAAATGACTGCATATGAAGCTAAAGCCTGATGACACACGTAAAAGTTACTAAATGAAAAGGTGAAAAAGAAGCAAGAAGCAAGATATGCTTTGTATAACAGTCAGGTTATATTTTATAGCATATATGCATTAAAGCTTAAGATTTGGCCAATGTCTTCTTACGATACACGTGTAAGTGTGCCGATCACTTAGTACTTTAGAATTCCTGCTGTTTGGATGTTTGTTCCTACCCATCATATTGTTTCTCAGATCATTTGGGCAGCATCCTTCCCTGCTTATTTTCTTGTTCCCATAGGCAATATTTCACTCAAAATGCCATCTGGAAATATATTTTTTGCACTGTCATTTTCACTTGCAAATCAGCTTCCACTGCCCCTTCTTTATCTTCCAAATTATAGCCAAAGTAGTTGGGAAGAAATGCAAGCCTTATTATTTCACCTTCTGCTTCCAACTTCCCATGCTCAACCCCTAATTACTTTAGGCCCTGGACCTTCATTCTGACCTTAGCGACCATACTCTAGACACAATGACCTGCTTCACACACCAACACTCCTCATTTCAGAACTGCCTAATATTATCTTTTGTCCTTATAAAAAGTTTATATCTATTTATTGTTTATTATTGTATGGGGTGAGTGTTCTACCTGCATGTGTGTATGTGTACCACATGTATGCCTGCTTCCCTTAGAGGTCAGAAGAGGATATCAGATGTCCTCAGATTGGAGTTACCGAAGGTTGGGAGACACCACCCGGGTACTGGGAGATGAACACAGGTCACCTGCAGGAGCAGCAAGTGTTCTTAACTGGGGAGCCAAGTCACCAGGGTCTTATTTCTCTTCTTAACTTTGCCTGTTTGAATTTAATCAAAGGAAAACACTAGAAGCCTCTTTATCCAATAACAGTGTCTGCTACTCACATTAGGCTTCATCCACTATAATTCTATGCAGAGTGCCTTGATACTAAGAATCAAAAGGTTCTTGCTGCTTATTCTTCTCTCCAAAAAATAAAAATAAAATCGCTGTGGTGTCTGAAATAAGGTTAACTCTGTGTACTGCTTATCACAGCCCCAAACAAGTGTTTCCCACTTTTCTGATGCTTCACACTCATCTCCATCTTGAAGCACACTGCTTGCTTGATCACTTTACAGTCGCCTGGGAAGCATTAGAAATCAGGAAGGACCTCATTAATGTCTCCATGTAATTCTGAGGTAAATCTCTACTATAAGAAGCTCAATTTGCCCTAACAAAAACAATGGTTACCCCCTCAGCAACAACAAAAACATCACATTATTAATTAAAATGTTTGTGTTTTAAGTTACCCTATAGACCTCTCTAAATAAATGTGGAAACACTGTGTGTCCCAGAAGAGCATTTTATTCAGAGAAAGTTTTATAGAAAGTCTTAAGAGTTCAGCAGTTTTAGAAAGAGAAGAAAGTGAAAGTTCGAGACGAAAAGGAAACCTGACCATGAACTACTTCACACTTCAGGATATGAAAACTAGAAAAACTTTATAAGTAAAAACTGGTTTCTACTTAAAGATTGCTGACTCACCCCCATTCCAATACAAAGCAGATTTAGGAAAATCTGCTTAAAATACCAAGACCAAAGAGTGATTTAAAAAGAAGACCTTGCAAAGTAAGTTAGAAAAAGCCTATTGTTGGACATATGATCTGCCCTTCAATGGTTAATTGTTGTAAAATAATGGTCTTGTGCACTGTAGAGATTTGTCATTCATATTAGTTTAATAAAGCAGTGATTGTCCAGTAGCCAGGGAGAAAATATAGGCAGGGCAACCAGGCTAGGAGAAGGCAGGCAGAGACGTGGTCATCATCCAGATACAGAGGAAGCAAGATGATAATGCCTTACTGAGAAAAGGTACTAAGCCACATGACTAAACATAGACAAGAGTTATGGGTTATTTTAAGTTGTAAGAACTAGTTAATAAAAAGTCTGAGCTAATAGGTCAAACAGTTTATTATTGATATAATCCTTTGTGTGTTTCTTTGGGACAGAACGGCTGTGGGACCAGGCAGGATAGAAACTTCTATTTATAGTTGGTCTCTTTCCACTGATGTTTTCACACAGGGTCTCAATCTTTAAACCCCATAAAGTTTAGAAGATGACTTTGAACACATGACTTACTTGCCTCTCCCTTCCAAATGCTGTTATTTATCATGTTTCTTCAGACCACTGAATCCAAACTTTCATATATAGTTATGAAATAGGAATTCCCACAAAGTTGAGTGCTTCTTTTTCTCATCACTCAAATCTTCATTGCAAACCTAACATAAGCCTCCTACCCACCTGGTAGACAAAAGACACACTTTATGACTCTGAAGACCCGCGTTATTGTACAATCCCAAATTCATAAGAAAAACAGCTCCCACACTGCTCCATATAGTTAAGAAGAATATCTGTCATGAAGCGAGAGTTCCATGGATCAGGAGCAAGGAGTTAATGAAAAATAACTTTATTTTATTGATAAATGCCTCATTACTAGCATCCCTCTTAAGAGGATAATGAACATTGCATTGTATAAAATTATTTTTTAATTTCTAATGTGAGGGAAAGTTAGCATTCTCAAAACTTGCCTAGAAAAAGGCAACTAATGTGCTTTGATCAATTTTATGTGGAATTTAAAATCTTCTAGCATAGGAAAGAAACCGTTATAAGAACATAATTATAATCACAGAGGACTTTTGTCAATTTTTAATATTACAGGGGAATTCACAGCAAAAGGAGCTAAGTTCATGGCAATTTTGTTGGTACCCTTCCAATAAAATAAAAATATATTATCTTTAGGAAAAAATATAGCTTCAATATTTAACATATTACAATATTCTAAATTAAATTACCTGCTTGAGGAGTCATTATTTCAGTAAGTATTAGAGTGGTTCAATTTTTATTTGTTTTATTTTTGTTCTCTAGAGTTACAACTGTTGCTTCCTCACTTCTCAAAATAATAGGTTTATATAATATTTTCATATTATATGTTTCATATATTCTTGTACTCTTTCTGACGTGTAGTAACATTTCTTTCTAAACTTTTCAGTTTTTGCAACAACCTGGGCACATTCAGTCTTCTAACCTTGTCAGTCGAATATATGGTCAAAGGCAGAGTGACCTCAACTAAAACCATGGTGTGTGGGGGAAGAGATAAGTTATACTAGATCGGAATATTGAGTCGTCAGTGTTCAGATTTTTGAATTGGGTTGCAGAAGTGTGTTGAGTCAGTGACACGGTGAAATTATCTTCATTATGATAGAGAGCAGCTGAATAAGTGGAAAATTCAAGAAACACAGTGCTTGTCATCACTCAGGAAGCGTCATCGACTGCACCCGTCTTTGTGGATCTCCCAAGTAAGAGAAAGTACAAGCTGGAACTGAAGAGGAGTATGGAGACGCAAAAGGAGAAAAAATAACAAATGAAAAGACTTTACAAAAGTCATGGAGAGAAGTGCACGAAGACTCTTTTAAGTAATATACGTTATAGAGTATATTTAATAGAGATACTTAAGGGAAAAAGTATTACCACGACAAAAGAGAGTTAAGGTAGAAGCAGGGGATAACTTGGTGCTGTCCTGTTCTGAGGCCCTAATTAGGTAGTCCTTGTTAACCCTCTGAAAAGTCACAGACCCCAAGGAAAAGGGTGTTGGTTAATTATTTTTTGCCAATTACTTAAACTAGATGATTTTTTTTCATAGAATTAGCTGAGTCAGTCTTAGAAAATGCTGTATCTATGAGAGTATTAAAAGTATGTGTATGTGGGGGGGGAAGTGGGGAAGAAAGAAAAGAAAGAGATCTGGGTCTGAAGGGAGAGAGACATTTTAGAAAATTGGTCATTTGGATAAAATCTACTGAATCATTGAAAACTTTCAAATCCTAGCACTCTAAACTTGACAAGTGGATGCTAATTCCTTATAAGGCATGCAAATTTGCACGCTTAAAGTGCTACTTTGATGGGTTGTCACTCAGATCCTAGGAACCTTACATTACATTCTGGAGCAATTCGGGCAAGCTAAGTCTGTGTTCTAAGGCTGTAATAGAACCCAGACAAAAAAGTGAGACTATGACCTCATTCATTCACAGCCTTACTTTCCTTTCAGACCAAACCTAAAACATCCTCACATTGCCTGGAGCTATGGGACCAACATAAAGGCACTCCACCCAGCTACAGCAAAGCTTATGCTTGTGTTTTTCATACATAACTTAATATATACTCTTCTTCTGAATGACTGCTTGATGTTTCAGCATCACAAGCTCACTGGTGTTAAAATAATATTTAGCATACATGCTGCCAAGACAACATCTATATTCTACAAAATACTTTTAGATTCGGAACTGACAAAGTGAAAATCAGTAGCCAATTCCTATTTCTACAGTGAATCGCTTTGTGATTTTTTTTCTCCCCTAGAACCCCACACTCTACATCCGTAAAGTGGAGATAGTTATACTCAAACTATAGGACCACTGTGAAGGAAAACAACACATATTTGCTCAGGGCAAGAGTCAAACAGTGTCCTCTGCTTCTCTACATGATGTGTTTCCACTGTCTTTGTTACTTTCTTAGCACCCATGAAAACATTTTCTCCTCCAAAACCTATTTCTATTGATACAACATTTATTTTGTTTAGAAACGGAGCTCTTAAAGACTATCATCACAACTCACAGATGTGGCAGTTCTGTATTTTAATCATTGCATGTGACTTATGCACTGTAGAGGATATTACATGCAGACAGCCAAAATTCTATCCTTTCCATGTAGTGCCTGGAGACTGTGTCTAATTGATAACAGAGCACACACATGTGCATGAGTGGCTAGCCTCTGCCTATAGCTGCATCATTACTTTCTCTAAAGCACAGTTTACCAGGACATAAAAATATCAGAAATCAATGAAGTGCTTTCTACTTTTATTACCTAAAAGTTTATGCTTTCTAGAAGAAGTTGGTGAATTTTATTTCTTTGCTGGTTCTTTGGCATTTGATAATTGCTTATTATTTATTTATACTATTTATTTATTTATGCCTTTATTTATATACAGAGTTTATTATTAAACACAGCCTGGCCTAAAACTACTAATCCTTTTGTCCAGCTGGTATTAAAAGCATGCAGTATATGTCTAGATTATAATTGTTTTTATATTGCTATTATGTTGAGTTTCCATGAGATTGATTTTCCATCTGTGGCCCTGAGGAGCCTGGAACTTGCTATGTAGACTATGCTGACCTTAACCTTGCAAATAAGCAACGAACTATCTTTTGTCCTCTGACTTCCCAGTGATGGGATTACAATCATATATGCTTAGTGGATAATAGTTTTTTTATGTATCTGTACCTCCAAGGAGATTCTGCCATAGGTGGCAGAAACTATTATCCTCCCAACCTTCTGCCTAAGCTGCCAGTAAAATACCTACCATACAGGATAATTTAAACTTGGCTAATGAATAAACAATTGTCCTGGATATTACAGTGAAAAAGATAATTTGCCTATAATAATCTTTATGTGTTTAAGTTATATTTCTTTAAAGCAATACCTTTTCAATTTATGCTAGGCACTCACTAGAACTAAATAAACAAATCCCTGTACAAGCAATTGACAACTCCAGAAAATTTTATTCATGTGCTACAATAATAAAAATATATTTAAATATGCATTTACTCAGAGAAAACACTTTTAAATGTACATGTTTTCATGATACATTAAATTTTAATGGACCTCCTTGCCTATCCAGTCTCCACCAGCTAATAGTCTAATATGTATCTAATATATACATATCTATATATCTAATACACACACATATATATTTATATATGCACCTGTATGTATATGTCTAGGTGCATATGTGAGTGTATGTATGTATGTATTATGTATATGATGCTCATTCAGAAAATTTCAATTATCCATTAACAAAACTGTCAGTCCTTCAAGAATCAATCTTCTGTCTACCACTTGGATTTCTCTCTTGAGTCTTAAACACTTCTTTAATCTTTCTGTGATGATTTTCAAAGCTCCTGTAGAAGAGAACCAAACACTGGAGGTAAATGTATTGTTGTCTGAGTCAGAGCACACAGGCCAGCTGGCATATTTCAGTGACCTAACAGTTTGCTTAAGGTGTAGGAGAAGGGATCCTGTGAAGAGATATTGAAGGCACAGCCTTGAGGTCAGTATTTTTTATGTATATATCAGATTCACACAGTTATTTTGTTCCCTTTGTCTCTTACAAATAAAACCGTGTACTAATAGAAACAGAAGAGGCAAAAACCATGTCAGACATAAAGGTGAGCATTAGAAAAAATGTCTGTGAGACACGGATTGATATCAGGCAGCCAAATAATGTGGAAGAAAGCCTTCCTTGCCTGTGCAAGGACAGGAGCACAATGCTGAATATTTGAAGAAAAAAAAAAAAGAAATGGTACAGTCAGAAGAGCAGCTAACTTCTCGATAAAGATTTACATAAAGGTCTCACATTATGGATATATTTCACTTGACTTAGTTAAGTAATGAATTAGATATACTTCTATTTCTTCTCCGCATAGCCCTACCCATGTGTTCAAAGTAATAATAGATTATCAGGTAAATTATTTGATTTCTTGTGGCTGGCCTCTTCCTAGACATTAACAAAAGATGTGAAAGGTTTTTCCCCTTCCCTTCTAAAAATAGAACAGTAGTACAGTAGTGGCACAAACAGGGTGACATATACAGTGTGGAACTCATTATTTTTTGTAATATTTCTTCAGTTATGTGAATAATGCATTAGAAAATAATGCATTAGAAAAAGACCATTGATTTATTTTGTCTTAATTTTAATGAGTATATATTAGCTAAATAACGGATTTCAGGATGCTGTATTCATACAGGAAAACAAGGGACACTGATCATAGTTGGTCTCCATTACTCACTGTCATTCTTTCAATAGACTACCTAACTTCAAAAAGTCACTTGGGCTGGAGAGATGCCTTAATGGTTAAGAGCACTTGCTGTGTGTGCAGAGAATCCAGCTTTGGTTGCCATCATTCTCATGGTGTCTCATAATTTTCTATAACTCAATTTTTAGGAGATCCACAGCACTCTTCTAACATTTACAGATAGAGGCATTCATATACATGCAGTCAAAATACTCATGTACACAAAATAAAAATAAACAAATAATAAAGCTGTACTTTCATGTCTCAAAAATTCTAGCGTCTATAGATGAAAGAAATCATTACATTAGTTTTTCTGAGTTTGACTTATTTCACTTAACTCAATGATATTCTGTTGTCTAAAAATTTGATATTATTTTATTAGGGTTGATTAAATTCCCACTGTGGATATAGACTGCATGTTATTACTTCATTCATGAGTTGATGATTTCATAATTTAAGTACTGTGAATAACAATATACTTGAGTATAAGGGTCTTTATATATTATGGCAATTCTGATTCTTCCCAGCATACATTAGGAGTGGTATGTTTGAATTATATGGTAACTTTACATTAAAGTTTTAAGGAACCTTCATTCTGATTTCCATTAGCAGTTGGACTAATTTACATAAGTTCATAAGTCCTAACAATACTAAAATGTTACATTTTATGTTGTATTGATGATAAATCTTCTGACTTGGGTAAGATCGAATCTCAGTATGTTTTTTCATTTGTATTTCCCAAATTGCTAAGGATAATATTGTTTTTCTAAGTATACGTCTTACTTCTTTTTGAACTGTGGTTATCACAATGCAATCCAGGCTGGTCTCAGCTCATATACATTTCATTGATTGAATTATTTATTCTTTGACATTTCATTCAAGAGTAGAACATTAATAATCTGTGGAAATTTATGCTAGGTGTGATCTGTGGTGACATACTAGGCTATTTCTGAGAGATATTAGAATTTTTATAATTTCCTCCTCACCATATTGACCACAGAAATCATCTCCATTTCCTGCCTGATGTGTTTATACTATGCTTCTAGTAATTTATGTTTGCTGTTGCAAAAGATTGGGGTCATGTTTTGGACATCTAAATGACGTGGGAAAATGCTCGCCTCTTAGCTCATTTAACTATCCCTTTACCTGTACAGAGATGTTCTTATTCACCCTCTTCAATATGTAAGTCCTTCTTGTTCTGTAAGAATGTGGCAGAAGTGATCACTCAACAATGCAGAATTATAGGAGAATATTCTGATTTTTTTCTAGGACTTCCAAGATGCAGTGATTTTGTACTATGGGTATGGATATGACATGATCCTGCAAGTGCTTAACCCTTTAATGAAGGGGAGTTCATTAAAGTTCATCTGTGTTGTTAATCGTATTTCTTTTTATCATCAGAATACTGGTTTTGAATTCAGCATTCCTTCTCCCATCTCTGCTGACCAGCTGTGGTTTATCTTCCAGTGATGTATTTTCTGGAGCCTTCCTCAGGATTCTGGTCATCACTTTTAAAGCTTTATAATGTGCCACTCAATGGTGGTGCACATCTTTAATCCCAGCACTTGTGAGGAAGAAGCAAGCAGATCTCTATGAATTCAAACCAAGTCTTGTCTAGTAAGTTCCAGGACAGCCAAAGCCACACAGGGAAGCTCTGTCCCCCCAAAAAAAAAAAAAAACAAGTAAGCAAATTGTAACTTAATAGTTTTACTGTTTGCATAAAATCATTACTTTTAAGAGAAGATTAAAGATTATTTATGCACCTACTCAATGTGTAATACTTCTGCAGAAGTCACACAGGTTTTGTGCTTTTCTCATTAAATTGAACGTAACTAGTCCTCCTTTCTCTTTTAGAAGGTAGAAGAGTTACTACACTCAAAACAGCAAAATAATTTGTTACTTTGACAGACTCTAGGTTTGTGGACCATGTACTCAAAGAACTTAAAAAATTCTAATACTATGAGGACCTATAATCAACTATGATCGAAGTAGAGTACAAATGACTTCAAAATTATTTCTAAGGTTTACAAAACTATGAAAAAAATAAATATGTATGTTCCAACATGGGAAATTTGTCTCAGTAATTGCAGAAAATGGCTTTTGCATATTTTGTAGTTTGTGAATCAGCTCCAAAAGGCTAAAGTATCTGGAACCTTGATTCCAGCTGGTGGTACTATCTTCAAAGGTGATGGATCCCTAAGGAAGTAGATCCTTGCTAGAAGATGTGCGTTCCTGGGGTAGGCCTTGACATTTGGCAATCAAATTCCACTCCTTACCTGCTTTCTGATTCTTGAAAGCAGATGCAAAGTAGCAAGCCACCTCGTACTTCAACCACCATGCCTTCCTGCCCTGGTGTTCTCTGTCTCTGACTGAAAGTTTTGATTATCTTCTATTTAATGTATACATGATTTGTATAGGATATTTCATGTGTAGAAGACTTGTGTTGATATGATGCAGGTCTGCGCTCCTAGGAATATGGTGACAGGAAGAGTTGAAAATGATGAAGACACAGTAAGTAGTTTTTTTTTTCTTTTTTTCATTTTGTGAAGTAGGTGTGTCTGGACCTTTTTACAGTCATGCATCTCTAAGCTAAGCAAAAGAGACTAGAATTGATGTCTACTTTCAATGGATAATCTTGTGAGAAACATCGAAAATAAAGTGATAATTATGATTATGATGGGACAGCTTGTTAGCAGATATTTGTTTTTAGATTCATTTATTTATTTTTACAGTGTTGTCTGCATATATGCCTCCAGGCCAGAAGAGGGCCCCAGATTACACTACAGATGGCTGTTAGCCACCATGTGGCTGCTGGGAATTGAACTCAGGATCTCTGACTGAATAATCAGTGCTCTTAACCTCTGAGCCATCTCTCCATCCCCCTAGCAGAATTAAAAAAAAAAAGAATTAGCAAATAGGTTAGAAGAGGTTGAGGTTAGGAGAAGTCTCAATAAAGAAAGCTAACATTTTTCCAGTTAATTTTTTCTCTAATCAGCTTACCTATTTAAAAATGTGCCATCCAGCAATCCTCAGCAGATATACATTATTGTATGGTATCTTCCTCAAATTTTCACCTTACAAAACAGAAACTCCGTAAGCCATTCATGACAGCTCACTGTTTTCTGCTTTCCACGGAGCCTGTAAACCAACATTCTATTCCCTGTGTTTATGAATTTAGAAACTCCAGATTGCCCATATAAGTAGTGTCACATGGATTGTCCATGACTGGTTTATTTTACTTGTGATAATGCCCTCAACTCGTTTATGATTACCGTGTTGCATCAGTTCCTTCACTTTAATGGGTGGATACAACTATATTGTTTATATCAAATACTCAGAAGATATCATTATTGCTCTCCTTTCCTGGTTCCTCTGCATGCTGCTATACATCTGGCATGCATATATCATTTTATGATTTCACATTTAAATAGGAAGTGTTATATATCCGGAAGTACAGCTACTAGATCTAATTTTAATTTTTGAAGAACTGACATCCTGTTTTATATAGAAAATGTACCATTTAAATATCTAATAGAGCTCTAGTTTCTCAGCATGAATACTTTTTAGTTTAATTTCTATATTTTGATGGTAGCCATTCTGTTGGATGAGGTGATGTCTTATTGCACCTTTAAATTGTAGTTTTGAATGTTGAGTAATGCAAACATTCCTATTTTTTATCAGCTTCTAGGCTACCTCAGGATAAATGTCTATTTAAATTGAAATAGTTTCAAAAATTTAAGATGTATGTAGTCATTACTATTTTTTTCAGCACTGCTTTAGTTAGATCTCAAATTGTCATTTTATTTTAATTATTATAACAATTAAAAAGGGTCAGGCTAACAGGTAGAAGGTCACCTGAGGATTTTGTAGAGACTAAGAACTGTGTTGTAGGACCAGAGGTACAGATAAACAGAAAATCAAGCTCATGCATGTGATCCTTCCAGGTCACTGTGTCCATAGCTTCCTAGAGTGTTTTCTGTGCTCCAGTCCAACCTGCTTCAGGCTCTTGTGACATGTCTTATTCCTTCATGTCACTGTGCTTTGCCAGAGATTTGACTATTATGTCTTTTCTGCCTTAAACCTCTCTATTTACAATCTTTTCATGAATTTATAACATTCCTGTGAACTACTAAGGTCAACTGGTAGAGGACAAGAGACTGGCCATGTGTCTTACCAGTAATGAGATTCAGCAGTTGACTTTAAGCAAGAAGACAGCATACCTAATCTCTGTGTTCACTGTGTTCAGGTTGTAAGCATTTAGAATGTAAATTTTTCTTGTAATAATAATAATAAAAAAAATTAAAAAAAAGATATTTACAGTTTCCTTCTTCAATCGAAATTCACCAACCTGTACCTATTTTCTCCTCTTTTCATATTCACTTTCTATTTGATTTCCATGTTTACATAGGATAAGGTGTCACTTTTATTAGATAGTTCCATCTTTGCCATTGTACTTAAATATGTTGCTATGGGATAATTCTGACATAGTTTTAATTTTTGCATCCAACAGTCATAGCACTTCTTACTCTCATACCACACGGTTCTACTAAATGGAATTCTGATACAAAAACGTCTCAGTCCTTACTCTTGTGTCTGAGCACTAGGTACTTGTTAGCATAGTGAGACTTGAATGTAATCATTCTCCGAAATAAGTGCTGCATGGGTTTTTATAGCCCATGTATCAATTAAGGTCACCTAGCCTTGAAAACGTTTTCAATATCAAACATAGTGTGAAGTCTAATATTCACCGCAAGATTTCTACAAAATATTTAAAATTTAGAATTGTGTGTGTGCGTTTGCATATGCATGTACATGCACAGTGTGTTATTATTTATTTTTGTTTTGGCACCTTGTTGTTACTTATTTCTCATTATCAAAATTAAGATACAACCAAGTAAACGCTAATATTTTTGCATTTTCTGTCTGACAAAAAGTTATATACTACATTTCCTCTGACTTGAATTAATATGGAGCATGCATAGGAGACACATGAAGTTGGGGGAAATTTGGAGTGGGATCAAGTAAACAATTGTAGCATAAATTAGTAGATGCTCAGTTTGCCTAACTGCACCTTTTTGGCACTTCCCCTCAACTGCAGTCAGAAGTTTTTGATAGCTGGCAGTTCCCGACATTGCTTTTCCTCTCATTACACTCTGTCTTCTTTCTCTAATACCCCAGATATTCTTCTGCTGTCACCTAGTCTACCAGTAACTTTGTCCATTTTTAATTGTTAGTTTATTTTTTCCAAATTCACCATGCACCCAGTCATCACATTGTCTAATAAGATATTATATTAAGAAAAAGATTAACTCTAAAATATTTCCTGACAGTCTGTTACAAGTCATTCTAATGGGGATTATAAATAATATATTTCAGTTCTTCAAGAGACTTCGTTGGATTGGCTTTACATTGAGAAGTTAATGGACAAAATATTTTACTAACGAAAAAAATTCAAAGGTATATTTTTTAGTTATATCTGGGTCTCAAAAGGAAAGGAAGACAGGGAAAAAAGAATGAGAACAGAAATATGAAAAAAAAAGGGAAAACTTAAAGGTAAACCTGGGAGAGAGGATCGTATTGACAGTTTGGTGGAGACAGTCTAGGTATGAATATTAACTTTTCTGAGACACTGCACAGCTTTGCTTACAGCTTCTGTTCAAAACTGCTCAAAGAGCTCCCATCTTAGAATCTAAAGGACAATTCCTTTGTTGATGACCGGGTGCTCTACCAGGATTCCTTCCAACTCCCACCTCTTAGGTAATCTACTGGTTTGCCTCTCCAACCTCACCCCCCCCTTGGTCACAGCTCAAAGAAGTCTATGCCCACTTCACTTTATCAATAATATTTGAAACACTTTTACCCTGGGGAACTTTTTCTTGCTGTTTCTTCTTCAGGAAATGCTTGTCCCAGATATCCACATTTCTCACTTCTTTGTGTTCTTAAGATCTAACTAACTCAAGGCTTTCTCCAAACTTTCCATTGGAAATTCCAATTACCCTGACCACCTCTTCCAGATATTCCTGCTTATTACTCTTAAAGTTTTCCTTAAATATGTAAATGATCTGCATCTATTCATGAGACTTTCTCCTAGTCCAAAGATTTATCCAGTATCACTGGATACTTTTTAATCAGTGTCCAATGTGTCTGCCATTACTTCGCAGTGAAATTTTAGTAATAGCTGAGCCTAAAACCTATCAATGTCACCATGTAACTAAGATGAGTATATAATTTGGTTTGCTATTTGGTCACCTTTTCTGCTCAAGATATCTACTCATAGGCTCATGGCCCAAGAAGGAGACAAAGACAGTAGAAAGAAAGGATCAGAGAAAACCCTGGACATCTACATACATACTTCACAAAGATGTTTATTAGACATGGGTCTTATGGCATTTCAGTTTATATATAACCTAGAATACATTCTGTACCTGAGCAGTTTTTGCAAACATGCCATCTAAAATTATTACCATAAATTTAATTAGCCGTAATTATTCATCTTAGTTAATAATATTTCAAGGTACTACAACTATATACTTTATACAAATCCATAAAATAAACAAAAAATTGATATTCAATATCATGTTGAAAATATGGACTCGTTTAACAGTTAGAAATTTTAAATCATTTAAATTTTCTTGAATCACAATTTATTTCTTTCTTAGTCACAGCATTATATCTTAAAACATTTATTTGCTTGTAAATAATACATGTCCATTTTTAAAGCTCTATGGGAAACAAATATGAGCACAACTTTGGGATTCAGATATATCTCTGAATTACACCTAAATTTCTGTAAGTGCATAATTAAGCCAAGTAACAAAGATATATTCCCAAATATGAGAAGTATTGATGAGAAATACATCCCTTAATCGAAGACATTTTCTAATTATTTCACATGCTTCAGTGGCCATGGCCTATTGTTAATGATACAGGAGATTTGGCATGTTGGTTATGAAATTCTTCATGTTTATGCTGAGAACTAAGGAATTTACTAACCTATAAAATAATAATGGATTTTTAAATCACAGATATTTTCTCCAAAGAAACAGAAAGAAAGAAATCATATAGTGCTGTCCTATATAAAAATGTATTTCCAATAACATGTTAGCTGATTATCCCATTAAGCCTAGCTTAAAGGTTACTGAAAGTCAAACAGCAATCACTTTAACTGCAGAAGCATCTGCTACCCAAAGCTTGAAACTCACTCATGTTTTCTCCATCCAAGAACAAGTTCAGTGTGTCTGGCGCTTTGCCAGGCATTTCACTCTGGACTAATGTTTCAATAACAAGATTAAGGTTGCTAAGTGCATTTCCCCCTGTGAATTGGAGGAATAGGAGTGATTATTGAGGAAGGGAAGAGGAAATGTAAATCCCATCAACTCCTTAGCAGGTGAATCAGTTCCAGCAAGCATTTGTGTGAAGGTTAAAGGTATTTAGGTTGATTTTCTTGTAACTGTTTCTCCCAACATGTCCTTGCTTGAAGGTTGCTGCTTTGAAAGAGCATTAAAAATAAAACAACCATCAGCTAATGAAAATCCTGAAACACGTACATGGTAAACATGTTAGGGATATGCTGACTTTGTTTTTTTTCCTTAAGAGACTCAAAGTGCCAGGCACCATGAGTATGTAAAGAATAGATTATTGTTCCCTGTTGTAGAAACCTGTCTCTTTAATCCAGATTTCTAAGTCACTTTTGAAGATAAATCTCCCCTTCCTTAGTGATATGGATGAAAACTGACAGAAAATGTATTTCAGCATTACATGTCTAACATTGTGCTTGGTGCTTCTAATACATGTATGTTCATATATACTCAGTCTCCATGGATTATCTCTTTCTCTACTTAGTAATTCCTTCGATAATGCAAATGGCTTTAGAAGATAGGGATTTGATAAGACTTTTGAAGTCATAAGAAAGAGAAACTTTAAAAACAATGAATCTGGAAGCACAGAAAGGGATCAAGGAAGTGATCTGTGTCAAATATTCAGGACAGAAAAGGTGCTGGTTTGAGAATTAGGGTTTGGGGAGGGAGAGGACATAGTGTCACCACTGATCTATTATGTAAGAGACTTTGACAAGATGATCCAACCCATCAGAACATCTCATGCATATTCAGCAGTCGAGATGATGCTGATAATAGTGTTCTTTCTTCTGGAAGCTGGAGGTGGAAGGGTAACTTAGAAAAAAAGAGCATCTCCAGAGACCTGGGAGCTAACAAAATCCACTCAGGCTTGAATGGTAATAACTGAAGGAAAAAAGTAGTGCTCTTGGAAGGAGATGAAGGAGAGGATGACCCACAAAATAAGGCTATGTAAAAATGAGATATACCCCAAAAGAATGATTAAACAGTTGAGATGAAGGCAATGCATTGAGTGAATGAAAGATGATTTAGCTTATAAAGTAAGTTAGAACTTATATTTCTGTTTATTTTTTTGTTGTTTGTTGTGTATTTTGTTTTTCTCTATGCTTCCTTAGAATGGCAATGAAATTCTGGATACTTAAAGCAGTACAGGAAAAGAAAAAGTAAGTAATATAAGAGAGATGAAAGGAGAGGGTGAAGCATGAAGGACAAAGTGGATCTTCACAAAGTACACAGAACACACATGCAAATGCACAGAACGATCGTTCTTCTTACAAAAATTCTTATAATAGACATCTTTCATTCTAAGTATCTAAGTGCAAGTTTTACTGTTTTAGAAACATACAAAATGTTGCAAAGTTGTGTGCAGGGAAGGAAAAAAACAGGGAGCACAGAAAATAGACAGAATGAATACCCACAGTTTATAGATGTAGAACCTTGTGCTATAGCCCCTATGGCATACCACAAGCATACATTTGGGGTTCTCTGGACACTCATATGTTGGAACTGAAACGACTCTGAACAGATCTTAAAACATACGTAAAATTAGATGCCACTAGATCATGTCCATCAAACCTGTGTTTTCAAAACCTAGCCCAAGTTTGGCAGTCAGTCAAAGGAATTAAAAAAGTATGGAAATACCTGCAATGATTTAAACATGAAACCCAAGAGACCGATTGTGTTTAGCTTTAGTATCAGTTACTATGACGACCAATGGGCTATTTGAAGTTGTTAGCATTCTAGCCCACTGAGTTAATAATATGGACAAGAGTGACATGAGGGTTAAGGAAAAAAGCAAATTGCTTTAATGTCACATAATAATGACAATGAAAGCAAGAAAGTTTAAGAGGATTCTGAGCTTTAGAAAAGCACAGTTACAAGGAAAATCTATCAGGAGGTTGTAAATGTCCTTATTTATAACTCGCAACACTCACAGATATTTCTTAATATCATGTTCTTCAAACCCTAAACTTGGAATCTGAAACAAAAGAAAATTGAAAGCTAAATTGAAGAGGGGGTGATTGAAACCCAGAATCCTTGACAATTATGAGACCTTTATTTTCCTAACTACATCTTTCTCACTTTAGCCTTGTGGTCAAGGAAGACTGTTTTTAAATTATATCTGGATCACTTGAAGGTTTTCATCAAGAAAGACAAAAAAATGACACAACAAGGAAGCCAGGATCAAATGTTGTGAAGTGTGTCTGAAAGATTCTTCTGCTAAAAACACTGAGAGTGTGTTACATCATCAGACATGAAGGCAGATGGCCCAAGTCACACTGCTAATCACATATGCATGCAGACTGGAACAAAAATAGCCCAAGCAAGACTTTCTTTTTTTTATTAACAAGATGCCAAACAACTACAGTAGCAAAAATACCTTTATGAAACAACCTCATTTTAATAAAAGTTTGTTCTTCTTACACTTGTTGCTATTTTCTGAATTGATCTTGTTCTCTTGTATATGCTTAAGTGTCTGGCTGCTTGACACATTCAGATGAAAGAAACTAACCTCTTTCCACCAAGGAGGCTTCCTTGTCTTGTGCCTCCAGCTGTGTGATGGAAACTATTGTGAAAAAAACTAGACGAGCAACACAACCGTTCAATTTTCTGCATGTGCTTGCAGTGACTTCTTTTTGTTCACTAAGCCTTTGCACTACTTATGAAGAAGAGGGTACTCATGAAGAGTATTGACACTCAGTGCCTCCAGAATAACATTAAAATTATTGAAGTGGTATCAGTTAATTGGTGACAGAACATGGACACAGATCATAGTGTACTGAAACAGGGACCTGGACTTACAGAACATTTCATTCAAGTTGCATCACCCCAACAGATCAGAGCGATCACTTGAAGATACATGAAATCCTTTATACAATCAGAAAGATAGTCTATAGCAGGCCAATGGGTTTGTCTGCATGGTTCCGTTAACAAAGAACATTAGTATGTGCATACATTCGTTCACTTGAAATGTCCACAGGGAGTATATAACAAACAAACAACAACAAAAACAAAACTGTAGAATGAGGGTATAAAGCACAGATCTGGAATCTTGACAACCTAGGTATGAGCCTCAGGTCTTCTATCATGAACTAGTCTGTGATCACTAGTCTATAACTAATTGGGATTACATAACTGACTCAAATATTTAAAGCCTTGCTGCAATGGCAGGTACTGAATCTGCACCTTATTTATTGGATATACTTGATCATTCTAGGCATATATAAAATAGAAAAATGAGAAAGATGAGTACAACTGCAAATTCTAATATTTCCCTCCTTTGATCATGATTTTTTGCTGTCAGCCTTCAGGCTCCTATTCTGAAGGACAGAAGTTGAATAGAGACAGCTTGAGCAACATGCACTCAAAAGACAAATGTGGCTAAACCTTGATACTGGGGGGAAGGGCTTGGTCCTGCCTCAACTTGGTATACCAGAATTTGTTGAGCCTCCAAGGTAGGCATTACCCCATCTGAGGAGTAGATGGGGGGGGATGGGACGAGTTAGAGGGTTTGGAGATGGAGAGAGAGGGGGAACTGGGGCTGGTATAGAAAATAAAAAAAATAAAAAAGTAAAAAGAGACAAATGTAGTTATCCATTGTCAAAAGAGACCTTGAAAGTTGGAAGCAAGGACCCCAATGTTTAGCTGATAGGCCTTGGTGCCATGGACCTCACCTTCACATAGAGAAACAGAGGCAACTTTGAAAACCCAATTCTTTCATATTTGAATCAAATGTCTGCTCCATTAATACATATTGACTTCTCCCACTGTTTTCCAGCAAAACAATGATGTTCAAGTTCAGAATGAAATGACCCAATTATCTAGATTAGTTGTGTAAAGATTTAGCGTATATATACTCATTCATGTTAGACTTCAGTGCAGCCCTGATGCTTCGTCTCATAGTGATGGTCATTCTTAGAGCAGAAGATTCTTATTGCCTTTCAGATGTCTGAGGGTGATCTGCCTTTTTAAATATTCACTTGAAGGTCAATGTTACAAGCCATCCATTACACTGAGACCGAAAATTAATTCATGTATTTTATCCTACTTTTAACTGTTTATCTTCAATTGCCATAGCTGCAATTCTTCTTTATAAAGAAAAATAACAATTTAATCCTAAATTCCTAATAACAATAATGACTTTAATGATTAAGACCAACTTGTGATAAGGAATATCTTGTGAGCAAGATGTTGTGAGCCAGCCCTTCTCTATGGAAAAACCTAAGTTTTCAGTGGTATTCAATTTGAAACAGAGTTATATAATATGAGCACAGTGAAAAAAAATTTAGCTTTAAAATGTACCCCTACTGTTATTTCTTGAACCTGAGGAAAAAATCAGGAAGCAGACTCTATATGTCAAGTTGTCCTTGCAGAATAATTTCTGGAATAGCAGAGGGGTTCTATTTCTGATGGCATTCCTTTATTTGCACTTCTAGTATCCATCTATATAACACACTGACTAAAATCTCAATGTAATTAAAATTCCTCACCATTTATTATGTTCTGAAATTTTTGGCAAATGAACATAAAACTATCAATAACTTCATTTAAAATGTAAACAAACATAATAAATAGCTAAGTATTTAAAATGCTCTTTATTCCAAGTAGGCTGACATTGGCTTGACAATATGTGGCAATTGATGTCAAAAGCATGGTTTTAGAACTACATTAAAGTCATCTTCTCTGGTAATGTTCAAAGATCGTTCTCTAATGGCTAATCGTCCTTATCAATGTCATTTGATGTGGAGTCACCTAGGAGAAACAACTGTAGATACATCGGTGAGAATATTTCCAGAGATTTTACCCAAGGGAGCACGATACATCCAGAACTTGATAACATCATCCAATAGTCTTCAGTTCCAAACCAAATGGAAAAGAAGTGCTAGCATTCATCTTTGTCTACTTTCTAACTCTGGACATAATGTAACCAGCACCTAAAAGCCCCTGTCCTCAAACCTTCCTTACCATGGTGAATGTCTTCTAACTCTTATCTCAAATAAACACTTTTCTATGAGTTGTTATTTTCAGATATTTGGTCATAGTATTGAGAAAATTAACCTACTCACATGCCTTTAAAATCTTTACCAGCCACCATGTTCTCAGTCTGGTCTACAGGGCAGGGTTGAGGAAAATGTCCTACATTCTAGGTTTTACCTTCTTACAAAAGTCCATTGTTTCCAACTTTTTCCTACTGAGTAGTGACATTTGCATCACCAATCCTTCTGATAAATGCTTTTAACCTTAACTTTTAAAATACTGTGATATTTTCCCTTTAAAAAGTGTTTTGCATTTTTCTTTGTAATATTGTAATGAAGGGTCACAGATATGCAGTGGAGTACTAGGAAACATTTTAACACTAACTCTTCCAACAACACCAAAGCAAAACTGAATCTATGATTTGTAACCTTTGACAATTTTCTGGTATATACATATAACCAATGGAGCTGCTTTAGAGAAGGCAACATAGCGTCACTGACTGCAGTATTAGGAATTATACTAACAAATCATTAAGTGTCACTATTAATGTGTAGATGTGTGAATTAAGTTCAACAAAACATAAGATTAGTAAAATAATAAATTATGACTCTTGAGTTTTGTCCTTGTTTTACTCTCTAAGTAGATGTTCATATTGTTTAATTTTTAATAGTAATTTTAACAGCCATCTCTTTCATTCCAATAACTATGGACAGATCACAAGGCCTGTGTTCCAATAGTCAAAAAAGACTAAAGGTTTAATACTTAAAATTGAACATGGAATATGACTCATTTGGCAGAGTACTTGTCCATCATGGAGGACACTCTGGGTTTCATCTCCAGTTCCTTATACACCCAACCTGGTGGCACATGCCTGTAACCCCAGCATGCTTGAGATGGAGGCCAAGGAATCAGAAGTTCAAGAAGGAAGAAGTTGGAAGTCAACCTGGAAAGACTCTGTTTTAGAAAAGATATGCCTGGTACCACTGCTTAGGTACATACACACACTCATACACAGAAATAATGAGAAAAATGAAAAGATAAATAAACAAAATGCAACAAAAATTAAAATAGAATTTTTTAAATTTACATTTTATATATTATGTTAAAATTTGTGTTTCAAGCCGGGTAGTGGTGGCACATGCCTTTAATCTCAGCACTCAGGAGGCAGAGGCAGGCAGATCTCTGTGAGTTTGAGGCCAGCCTGGTCTACAAGTGCTAGTTCAAGGACAGGCTCTAAAGCTACAGAGAAACCCTGCCTAGAAAAACAAAAAACAAAACAAAACAAAAAACAAATAAAATTCATATTTCAAATTCCCACATAAATACCTTCTGAAATTTTTAGTTGGTTGCTGTATTTTCACTATCTTAGTGGGCATATTTTATATAAGAACAAAGCTTTTAATCACAATTACACCAATATAAGTATAGTTAAAATTAAACTGTCTTCTTTGTGAATGTAACTTAATTTCAAGACATTAAATTAAATTTAAAATTCTACTAACACTTCATTTGCATCTTTCACTGCTGTTAATTATTTCGAAGGATTTGATTCAGCTATTTCATTTTGTTTTTTATCACATTTTAAATTCTTCTTCCATTTTCCCCTTTTTGTGATTACTATACCTCCTGTGTTCTAACTTCTGAGGACAAATTAAACAAATAGAAATTCTATCAATTCAATTTAATTAATTTCCATTGCTAATGTTCTTAATTGATGTAGGAGGGTCCTTCTATATTTCTGTTGCTTTCATTGGTTGAATAAAGAGACTGCCTTGGCCTTTTGATAGGGCAGCCCTTAGGTGGGGGGAGTAGACAGAATGGAAGGCTGAGAGAGAAAAAGCACTGGGGCAGATGCCATGATTCTCTAGCCTGAGATGAACATAGGTTAGAATCTTCCCGGTAAGACCACTACCTCATGGTGACATACAGACTATTAGAAATGGGTTAGTTTAAGATGTGAGAGTTAGCCAATAAGAGGCTAAAACTAATGGGCCAAGCAGTGCTTAAATGAATGCAGTTTGTGTGTAATTACTTTGGGTATAAGTTGGCTGGGACCAGAAGCAGGCCCGTGGCTGGGAGCTGGGAGCCAGGAACGCAGCCCTTTGCATCTCTTACTACATTAATGTATGCATATTTGACTAATACTGGTTTTTACAGATTATTGCTTACAAATAAATGTAATTCGGAATAAAAACTAAATGTAAATAGATGAACATTACATCTGAGAAATTAATCTGTAACTTTTTCAGATTTTACACTGTTCAATGTTGTTCATTGTTGGTACCTACATTTTATGTTTTTGCCTTTACCATTATTATTTATTAGGAATAATAAAGCAATTAAATAATTTAAATCCTTGAGTGGGTCATTGGTATACTTGTTGGTTCTTCAGTATAATGGTCAAAATATGTTTTAATTAAAGGACACTGAATACAAGTCATTCTTTTCCTTCGACCTTTAAACATCTTGTGCTAATAGACAGAGCACAATCCATTAAAGATTGTGCCTGGCCATGTGACATATTGTATTCCCTTGAAATATATAGTCAACATTATAGAGAAAGGAATTTTGAAGAATTTACTTACAGAATAAATGCTTCTAAAAACACAAATATCTGTTATCCATCAAATATTTTCAAAATACAAAAGGAAGACTGAAACAACAAATTCAAAGACTTTCATCTTGAATCTCCAAAATCAAGAAATTCGTTTCTAGTGACCACTAGTTCTAAGTCTTCATTTCTTAAAAGCAAAGCTATGCCATCAGAAATCTAGATGCAATTCTAATGTATATGATGACGAACTATGTAATTATATCTTATTGAATAATGAGAGTATAAGATAGGTTCAGAGTTTACCCCTGATCAATAATGATGTGATATCATCACTCTTCACTGCTTTCAAACACATTCTTCACAGCTGTAAAGAGTGAATTCTGTGAGTGAATTCTGGTCTAGTGAGAATCAGTGGGCTGTGACATAAGCTGTCTTTCAGAACAATCATAAAGAGAAAGTATGAATTAGTAGCATTTAATTTAAAAAAGGAATACCCAGTGTGAAGTGGAGAAAGATGTGGGTATGAGACAGCTGGAGGTAGATAGCCCAGGAATGGCAAGGCCCAGAGTGGTGATCATAGCAGTTTAAGTGACAGGGGTGGGGTAGAAAACCAGGAGGACACTTGAGCAGTGGAAAAAAAAGAAAATAAAAAGAATGTGTGTACAATCATGGGATCATGTTTCTGCATTGCCATGTGTTGTCTGATAAGGATGCAGTTAAGAAGGGCAGGAGAGGACTAACTGCTTTACCATAAAGTAGCTCTCTCTGTCATCTCTGTAATTCCCCAACTATTTTCTGATCTGTCACTAAGATGCATTAATTGCCAGTCCAAGGCCCAGAGTACTTTTCCTGAACTATGGCTGTCCTGCAGGTGGAGCTTGTACCCTAACTGGATCACAATGTTCAGGATCCCTGGGTAATGGAAAACTAGCATATGGTACCCCAGGAAGCATATCCTGAAGCTATTAACAACTGGGAGAATTACTTATGCCATTGCTACCCGGAAAATCATACAGCTGCTGTGGGGTATATCTGAAAGCATTGAAGTTTTTTGTGAAAAGATGCTTTTCAGAACTCAATGACATAGTGGAGTCTCTGGAGGAGTGGAAACCATATTTTGCTTTTGACAGACACAATGGAAGCAGCAGTCTTTCATTTGAAGAACATTTTTGGTTTATGCAGAACCCCCTTGGCGCTTCGCAAATTTGTTAATCTGGCCTGAGATCAGGCTTGTTGCCATGAAACAGCTGGTGAGCACTTTCCTAACTGTCGGAAACAATACTTATGTCCATAGGGAGTGTTCTTACTGCAGACAAATAAAGCCAACGTGTACAGATGGAGACGCAGTGGAGGGAACTGTCACACTTTGGCTTCCAGGTGTATGGCCTGTACAAATATTAACACCCATTGGGCAGAACTTACACAAAAAACAAAGCTCCCAATTTGGGATGTGATGAGTGCTGTTGTAAGGTTAAGAAAAGAGACCATATGTCTTGTGCAACACTGACAAATAAGAGTTTCTGTGTTTCTGTCACTTGATTGCTATAGGTGATCAAGAGAATGACTGGAGCTTTCAAGATGATATGGGTTCTAGCATACTCACCCTTCTAATAATACCCATGAGAATCCATCCCATGACATCCTTCCACATTCCTGTGAGAGATTCTTGCAGTCACTGTCAGCATTTTATTTATCTCAAATAGCCTACACTACCCAAAGAAATGATGCTAAAGTCTTCTTTAGACTCTGCCAAGGCTCCATCTACCACATGTAAACTGTGGACCAGAAACTTCTGAGTGTCCCAGCCTCCACAATGTACTGCAATGACTGCTTTCAGGTAGACTTTGCATTGGGGAGAAAAGTGATGCTTCCCTAAGGCTTGCAATGCTCAACACAAAGTAAGTGAAACTATCTGTTTTGTTGATAGAGATATAGTACAATCATTTTCAAATGGTATGAAATTGACTAAAAGTAGCCAACAGCAAAATCTGGGGAGGTGGATGTGCTTCCTCTAACTAGAAGCTGAAGGGTGGACTAGAGGGCAAGTTTCCACACACAGAGGTGTTCCCATAGAACTAGAGTGATCTGTCTGAATTCCTGTGAGGTGAGACAAGGAGATGTATTGGAACTGGTCCCAAAAAGCAGTCTGAGTTTAACCTTACATATCTTTCTCCACTTTTGTGGGTTTTATGAAAACAATGCACTTTCTCCTTTCCTGCTCATGGTCCCTCCCCCTCCTTCTCCTCCCTCCCCCCTCAGTCTCTTTGTGCTGGTCAAGTCAGAGATCCTCCTGCCTCCTTCAGAGTGAGCTCAGTGGTGCCTAAATCCTTATATTCTGTTGAAGAAAATGATGCCTTCAGGTCTATAAGGGTCTATAAAGTTTTCACAGGGTGCTTTGAAGCAAGCCTGACCACTGTGCTCAGTAATCAGGCAAAATGAACTCAGGGAGAAGTCCTAGTGGAGCATAGAAACATCCAAAGGGATGACATTTTACAATTAAGGCAATTTGGACTTCCTGAAAGGCACGTTACCCAAAGTTTAATCTTTAAGATCTGTAGCTAATTATCTGCACAGTGGATCCTTACACATATACTTTCTTTCACCACAATGTGTTATATATTTATTCTTACAAAAGAAAAGTCATGGAGCATTTGAAACAGCCCATTATCAGCACCCGCTCTATTCCCTCAGGCTACTCTGCATATAGAGTATTTAGTCCACTGCCTCATCAGCAAGCAGTGTTCTTATTGGGGATGTTTTTTAAAAGATTGAAACATAGGCCTTTCGGGAAACAACTATAATTTTCATTTCTTCATGAAAAGACACCGTACTTTTACTGGGACAATTTCGGGGCCCATGATTAATACTGAAAATCACTAGAAACAAATCATGACAGACAGCAAGTAACAGTTCGTTATGAAAAGATTCACATTTAAAAGAAAATTTAAAAATTACAAGCTATAGATCTGAAATATATTCTGTTAATGCCTGCTCCTAAAAATACTAGTAAAAAGTAAGAGAATGTAAGCAAGGTCATCCTTTTCAGATTTTAAGACAAAATTGCCACACCTGTGGGTTTGGTAGATATTAGATGAGAAAACTCAGGTACAAGGAGCAAGCAGTCTGAGAAGACACCTTTGAGGGGCTGTTTTTTGCCAACAAGACTACAGTCTTCCCCACACACACTAAAAAGACGGAAATGAAGCCTGGAACAGTACCAACGGCTTCCCTCTTGCAACCCATTACACCAGGCAGCATTTCCCTGTAGTTGTGATTATTATATTACGACTTGATTACTAACTATTATTGCCACAGTTGGAGAACCAAATGCACAGCATGGGGCCCTTTCCATTAAAGGAATATGAATGTCCATAACAAGCTCTGAGGTTGCAGGGATGCTGGTGGGGTTAAACCAAGAAGTGTATAAGCATCTACTTAAGATGCTGTTTTGAAAGAGTACCACAGCTTACATCATTATTTCATTTAGTTTGTACCACAGATTTTTTTTTCCATTAAGCAACGTTAGACACTTAAACACCATATTGAGGTTATTTTTTGCTAAAAAAAAAAACAAACAAAAAACAGGTAAACAAATTTTTTTCTAGTCATTTTCCAGTGTACTAGTGTTTGCTATTCAATAGATTTGCAATCTTGATTTTGCCTGGCAGACTGAAGTGGTTCCACAGTGAATGCCCATGATATCAAGTGGCAGGAATGAGAAGCAAAAGCATAGGTGACCATGTCCATATAAAGAGCATGTGCTAGAGAGAAAGAAACTAGGTTGTTGTCATTTAACCAGCCAAGAAAATTTAAAATAATTTTTAAAAAATAGTAATTTGAAACGTTTTGTGTGTTGCTTGTTGTGGGGGAAAAGTAACAATCATCCCATCTTTCTTTTCATCTTGTTTCCCATGTGGCTCAAATGACAAGGTGTCTGGAGATAAAAAAAGTTCTTTTACAGTGGTTTTAAGTCAAAATATAGCAGGGGCAGAAGATTAAACTAGCTTAAGCATTTGCAGGGGGCTGTTAAGCAATTTAAGACAACTGCATGTACCATTTCATCGAGTCTGAGACAGACCGAAGATGAGTGCACTTGTGAGTATTTTGTTAACTGAGGCATGTGTGTGTGTGTGTTGGGGGGTATACATACAAAATAATAAAAAGATCTGAGGAAGATACATAGGATTTCAATTCATGGGGTTTGTTTCCTTGGGTGATGATTTCTTCTATGGCCATCTCTTAGGGGAATGAGAACAGAAAGGTTAAAGCTATTCCTGGAAGTTTTTAATATATGAAAACGAATCGTTCTGTCTTTCCTGACAACTTTCACCACCGTGTGCGAACCCTGACCTTCAATACGAAGTCATAGACCATTCACAGGCTCTCATATGAGTGGCAGGCTGCAGAACCACATTATTAAAAGAGGAACTTAAAACTGACTCTGAACTCTGCTGTCTGGCTATGTGCACACCTAACCTCTGGCCTCGTCCCTGGTTGCAACTCCTCTTCCCTTTGAGTAAGCACTACTACATTGCTCACAGGTTCACAAGCGCTGCACTTCTGGAGTCCTATTTCCATCATTTAAACACAATGATTTTTGTTCTCTATCATCCCATTACCGGTTGGGGAGGATAGTAATCTACAAAAATAAAGGAAATTGTATGATCAAGTTTGTTGACTGGCTGTTTAAAAGTGTGTGCAAGGACATTTCTCCATAAGATGAAAAAGGGCTTAAAATGTGGTGCCAGTTCCTTTTGCAAAGGGATAGTGTGCCAAAAAGAAAGAGTAAGACTCTTCAGAGCTGAGTCTGTGATGTGAAAAGATCCTGGGAATGCTGCCCGAGGAGAAGTCATCAAGCAGTACCAAACTACAAATCACAGTCCTCATCGCCTCCCTGTGCTAGCGCTGCTAAAATCTTAGGCAAAACAGAACGTCATTCTCCCTCTTAATGCTTAGCAAGTCTAATAACGTTAACGAACACCCCCAAAAAACTTTTTTCTTGTTCTCTCATACATTACATCCCAACCCTCCACTTCCTACCTCCACTCCTTCCCTATCCCAGCTTCCTTCTACTCAAGATTTATTCCTCCTCCATTTCCCTTCAGGAAAGAGAAAATCTCTTAGGGATATCAAATGAACTCACCATAAGGATCCTAGGAACCAGAGGGGTCAAGGACATCAGAAGTACATGGCCCACATAATCAACTAAACAGAACTTACAGGGGCTCACAGAGATTGAAGCAGGAATGGGTCTGTACTAGATCCGTTATTTATATATTGTAATTGTTAGCTTGGTTTTCTTCTGGGGCTCCTAAACAGTGAACATGGGACTGTCTCTGCCTCTTTCACCTGCTCTTGGGAACCCTTGTTCCTACTGAGTTTCCTCACCTTGCTTTGATATGAAGGCTTGCTTAGTCTTATTGTCCTAATAATAGTCTGTTATTCTCAAAATGACTCTTTAAAATATAAATAACAATAGACTATTAAGAAAAATTGCTTGTAGATGTGGTATTTTGGTGCATACATCTAGCCCCAGCTACTCAGGAAGCTACTGCAGCTGGGTAGAGTTCTAAGACAGCCCAGACAATTTAGTAAGGTTCCTTTTCACCAGTATTCCTACATGCCACAAATTCAAATAGTAGTCCCTTATTTTACACCAGAACTCCACTATTATTTTCTTTCTCAGTTGTGAATGACTAGCTCTTATAGAAGCATTTTTATTTAGAACTTCATCCTTGCAATGTTTCAGTGTGCTGAAAAGTCTCTGACGTTTTAAGTATACATGATTTGGTATTTTGTAAAGCCAGTTCTCCCACTCCAGATGTCAATCAAAAGTAATGTTTTGCTCTTGTTTTTAAACTGTTATCTCAGTAAAGTGCACTTAAAATGAAGCATTGAAAAGGAGAAACAAAAATGATTAGCATCTTTTACTTTAGTAAGTCTAATAAAGAAGCATCATAAACAGCAAAACAAAAATTAAGATTCAGAAAAAGTGGTAGAGGAAACAACCGATTTTAAAAGATCAACTATTGTTATTTAGGGAGCCCTGACATCAAGTTGGTGGCCTAGTAAATAAATCCGTTGTATAGATACCCTCATATGGCTGCCATAAGACCTCCTGGGTAGGAGGCATCATGACTTTTATTTCACCTATGGGAAAACTGAAATGAAAGGTAAGGACTCTGAAGGTACACTTTAGAAGATGCCAGGCAACCTCTGGCATAAAGCATATGAAAAGCAACAGATGGAGCATACTACAGAAAACTGCAGCCAACCAAAATACATACTTGTGGCAATCCAGTCCCAGTGGATCCATCTATAAAACACTCCTGTGCCTAAGCTTCAAGGGACATTGTAGATGAGGAGGAATAAAGACTGAAAGAGCCAGAAAATCAGGGACTTTGCCATGAGACTATATCTCCCAGGACTGTCAAAAGCTACACACCATAAAGTTCCTCAAAATGACCACCCAAACATGGGCTGCACAAGGATGAGATGACACAGACATGCTAAAGAGGACACAGAAAACCTCAGGAGACTCCAACACACTATACAAAGAACTATAGGCAACTAAGGAATGCTAAGAATGAGAGAAACAGGCTTTTCAAGGAAGAACGAACCAATTGGTTACCCAATAGCAAATGATCAGCCCTGAAAACATACAGACACGTGACATTATACAAAGTCAGCAGGTTATTTTTAGGTATGTGTGTGTATGTGTATGAATGCATGAGTGTGTGTAGATATATATTTATTCACATAGACATATATGAATTCATATATATATATGAATATATATCTGTCTATATATGTATATATATATATACATGCAATAACAATGAAAAATAAGTCATGAATTTGAGAAAGAACAAGGAGAGATACATGGGAGGAATTGGAGGGAAGAAAGGGAAGGGAGAAATGATGCAATTACATTATGAATCTCAAAAAAATGAGAAATAAAAGAATAGAAAAAGTTAGAATCCAGAAGAGGAGGAAGAAAAAAGAAAGAAATGAGGAGCCAGCAGTGGTGGCACACGCCTTTAATTCCAGCACTTGGGAAGCAAAGGCAAGTGGATATCTGTGAATTCAAGGCCAGGTTGGTCTAGCTAGTTTCAGGACAGGCTCCAAAGCCACAGAGAAACCCTGCCTCGAAAAATAAAACAAACAAACAAAAAAAGAAAAGAAAAGAAAGAAAGAAATGAGGAAGACATTTCACATCATCCTTCTAACCAGGATGCCAAGTCTTCACCCCCTTGTCCACTCCCAAATTCATATTCAGGGTTTTTAGCAGCATCCAAGCTAAATGTAATTTTGCTCTTTATCTACTACTTCAATTTAGGTTTTGACGAAGCAAATCAAATAAATGAAAGTAATTACACAATTGGAAAAGTCTTTGTTTTATGCAATGGAACTAATAGTCAAAATTTACGTTTTGATATTACTGATAATCAAATGCCTGCAGCTGCAGTATAGCTGTTTCCATTACTCTGTTGTGTTTTTGTCTCAGTTAATCTGTTATAATGGCATGTAAAGCAATGCAGATACTTACATACAAACAAATTAAGCTGCACTGTAAGTATCTTATACATATACAAGTGACTGAATAGGTGTCATTGTTTCCTTACGCGATAGCAACACACCACTAAGCAAGCTTAGCTCAGGAAGATCTCAGTCAATAGATGCTTTCCTTGTAAGAATAAGAATCTGAATTTGGACTCCTGAACTAAAAAAAAAAAAAAAAAAACAGTCAGTGTCATGGTACACACATACAAACCTAGTGCTTGGGAGGCAGAGGCAAGAAGATGCTTTGAGGCTCATTGGCCAGCCACCCTATCTCAGGCTGTGAGCTCCCAATCAAGCAAAAAGAGACCTTGTCTCAAAACTAAGATGAATACTGGTCCTGAGGAATGACACAGAAGGTTAACCTCCACTGCCTACTCACCACCACCCAGCTACCTTCCCCCACACAGGTATACATACACATATACAATTAGTATAAAAAATTCTGGGGGACAAGGAAGGAGTTGGAGGCATGAGTATGTGGAGTGAAAATTATATAAATATTCATGTAAGTACACATGTAAGAAATTCTCACAAAATAGAAGCATAATCATCATAAAAAGATCCTCAGTTGCAGGAAAATCTGTAAGACATTTGGGCCAACCAAAGATTGTTGTTTTTCTAAGGAGAAGTCTTTGGAGACTCTCCAAGGCCTAAGTTGAACTTTGCTCTTGAAATCCAGGTTTCAATTCCTTATAAAAGCAGAGGTTATTATATAGTTTATATATCAGGATTTTAATTAGGTTTGGGTGAGAAAGGCTGTTTAGAAAAATCTTGCAATCACCAAGTTTGAGGATTGTCTACTTTCTCAAGCACAATTTTGTATGGGAAATCAATTTATGAGTGCTACTTAGTACTTCAAATGTCAAACTCACACCAAACTATTTGGTGTTGTTATTAATGAAATTAATAGCAACAAAATACTTTAAAAATATGATATCATAATAATAAGGCTTTATTAGTACGGTCCAAGTCTTTCAAGTATACAGAGGTAAAGATAAGTCAGAGTTAATTAGCAATGTTTTAGAGTCTTAATGATCACAGGGGCATCACTGATTTATAAAATATCTATTCTGATAAAAAAAAAAGTGAGTCCGAGGTGATGTGCACTTTATCAAACCATATGAATAGTCCAGTGCATTTCAGTTTTTTTCTAAATAAGATACGACCAAACTAGGCCCTTTGTATGTGGAGGACAGCTGTGAACTTGGTCTATCTGAAAGGACCCTGGCAGTGGACTAGCTTATTGGAATCCATTCCCTATGGTGGGATATCATGATGCAAGGAAGAGGGGCTTGGTCCTGTTCCAAGTTAATGTGCCAGACTTTGCTGGAAGGAGTGGATGGAAGGTGGGCTGGGGGGAGTCAAGGGGGCAGGAGGAGGGTGGGAGGGAAAATGGCAGATGGAATGTAAAATGATATTAAAAAATAAAATAAAAAATACCGATCTTATGTTCTTGTATAAAACACAGGCAAGAATTAATCCTGCCCATAGGTTCTTTTCAACATTCTAAAATTCTGAAACCATGTTCAAAGAGGGTAAGAGATAACACAATGAAGACTAGCTATTAATCACCTAGACATAAATTATGCAAGACATTGGCAAGCATACAAATAAATAATTGATCTCTGAGAATGAGGATCTTTTAGATTTTTATTAAAATCTAAATGAAGTGTTTACAGTGCTAACACAAATGTATACAGCAGCAATAAATGGATAGATAATTGACTCAAATTGAGGTTTGGGGGAAATTTCTCTGGAAGCCATATTTAACCTTAGGTATTGAAAGAAAAATATTGAGTGAGCAGATATTTCAATATATTTTGTAAACCACATGATCCATAAACTTAGAGTTTACAATTCAGTGTTCAATAATTTTTATACGGTTGTATAACTGCCTTGAAGCCTGTTGGAACATTTCTGTTGCCACTAATAGATACCATGCTACCATCTGTTGACATCCACCATTTCTCCTTACTGCTCCTGCTCTTCCCAGCCATGCCCTAACCTGTCCACTCTCTCTCTCTCTCTCGGACAAGTCTATTATGTATGTTTCATATAACTCTGGGTGAGCAACAGAACTTCTGTGACTGACATATTAACACATTTTAAAAGTCCATCTTTATTTTATAGATATGCTATAGTTTTCTTGCCTATTTTTTAGTTAATACACATTTGGGACTTTCTACTTTGATCTTTTTTGAGCAATATATGAGCGCTTATGTAGACAATATTTTTTAAATATTAATTTTATTTCATGTGTATGAGTATTTCCTTTGCATGTCTGTAAGCACATTCCATGCAGGCCTGGTGTCCACAGAGGCCAGGAAATGGCACTGGATCTCCTGGAGCTCTTCTGGATGGCTGTAAACAGCCATATAAGTTCTAGGTTTGGAACATGGATCCTCTGTTAGAGCAGCATGCTCTCTTAAGTGCTGAACTATCTCTCCAGGCCCTGTGTGCACAAGGATTTTGTAAACTTGTTTCTATATTGTGAGTTTGTAGCTCTGAATGGATTTTGTACATCATACAAAATTAGTTGTTTAATATTTTGAAAACTTAAATTGCCTTACAAGGTAGGAGCAACATTTTAAGGTCCCTCATATTATACTTAAGAGTTCAAATTTCCCCATATCCTCTTCTATGTTTACTAATAATACTTATTTTTAAAACTCTTAAATGTTTTAAAGACACCAATCTCTTAATAGCTGTTTTGCATTTTCCTAATGACTAAAGATAACAAGTATTTTTTTGTGCTTATTGGCACAAAAATTCCTATATTTTTGGAGAGATGATTCAGATTTTTCCCATTATAATTGTGTCAACATTTCACATTAAATTGAAAGTGTGTTTTCTATACTCTATATCAATATTTCTTATCATTTGCAATTTGTAAATGCTGTTTTCATACTGTGAGGCTCTGTTTTTATGCTTCCCTTTTCCCTTCTTTTTCTCTTTAATTTTTTGAGACAGGGTCTCATTATGAAGAACTGGCTAGTTAAAGCCTACTATATAGATCAGGTTATTCTCACATTCACAGAAATCTGCCAACATTTGACTTAGGAGTATGAGAAAAAGCCATAGTACTACTGACTTTTAAAAACTTATCTCAGTGCTTACACAAAATTTTCTAATTTGTATGAACTGAAGTTTAGCTATTTTATCTTGCTGATTCTGATATTTGAAGTTTTGATATCATATTAAGAAAGCACTTACACTTATCTTAAACAGTAGAAATTTCAAAGTACAGAATTATGTTAATAGATTTTATTTTAGGTGAATTTTCAGCATTCATCTCAAGTACGAAATGTTTTATCAGATTTTTGAGACTTAGTAAGTTGATATGAAGCAGACAAGGACCCAGTCATTGCATTTTTCAGAAGAGAAGTGCTCCACTTCTTCATGACAACAGTCTGTAGATAAAGTGTGTGGAATAGAGACCTCTGTCAACACAGAGTTCCTTTTCTCCACAACACCAGCAGCCTGTCTTCTGACATATTATCCACACCAACTATACTAACACTATCTTATTGAAAAATTATTTTATACTGAAGAAAACTTTTCAGCTTGCCATTCCTTGTATGAAGGATCCAAAGAGATGCTCATGGTAAAACAGGGGATGAATGTGAATGCCTCCATTGCAGCAGCCTGGACATGCAGACAGTTCTTCAGCCACGTGGTTTGACTTTAGAGTGCCAGGTGAGGCTCCCAGAGCATCTTTCCTATATTTGCCTTTTGTTAACAAGTAGCACTATCTATGGACCACAAGCCCACAAATAATGACCCGGAGACTTTTTCAAAAGCTTTGCCTTAGCTTAGGCTTTTTCTCAACTAGCTCTTATAATTTAATTAACCCATATTTTTTCAATCTTCATTCTGCCACATGTTTCGGTTACCTCTTCTTTGTACAGCACGTCCGACTTGCTGTGAGTCTGCTGGCTAAATTACCCACATGGATACCTCATTCCAGTTTCTCTCTCTCTGCATGGAAGTCCTGCCTATACCTCCTGCTGAGCTATTGGACATTCAGTATCAATCATAGCACTACATCTACACAGTATATTGCACCAATCCTAACAATAAATCTACACAGTATACAAGTCCCACAAAAGTCTCTTATATAAACACGATCAGGGATTCTTTATAAAAGTCAAGTTGTATTTCCTGCTTTTAAATAATGCTTTGGAATCCTTTTGGAGATAAGTGGAACACTATTTAGATGGGTAAGGACACTAAGTCTTTAAATAACAACTAATTAAAGAAACTATAAAACATCAATGAAAAAATTATGACTCATCCCAACATCCTACTAGTGTGCCTCAGTATTCCTATGTATAGAAATGTGGAAATGTAGTAAGAAAAAAATAAACACATGTTTCATTTGGCTTTGTGTCTCCCCAGATTATTTACACAAGAAATAACTCTTTGACTATTAAACTATATGTAAATGAAAACATCCATCAATGTTCTAGGAAGTGGTAGATTAATTATCTAAGGTGTCTGATAAGTTACCAAATTTTGATGAAATAGCTTAGCTAATGTATTAAATTATCCTTATAAAAACAAAATAGTTTTATAACTCTAAGTTAGAATTGATAATAGCTCATGCTATTCATCTGGTGTTTGAACTTAAGAAATTTTTCCCTTTGGAAGTTTCTAGGAAAATGGCAAGTTATAGTCCTGTGATTGTATACCTGTATAATTTTTTATTCTAAATCTATCTCAGCTATGTGTCTTTTGGATTTGACAGTATGTTTGGTCACATTGATCTAAAGTACACATCCTCCTGTTTTATAATTCTGAACTCCAACAGAAACTCAGTACTTTATAACTTCTGTCACTCTCATTATCTTTTTATTAATCGTATTTAAACTCCTCAATCTCACACAACAGTTCTATTTTCCATTATTTCATACAAAATCCATATTCAGCATGGCTAGGTCAGAATGGGTGGAGTAAAATAATGAAGCTATAAGATTGAAATGTTATTACTCTGCCTTTGCTGGTCCAAGGCAGAATTTGACCATGACTGAAAGCTGCCGGGACAGGGAAATTCTGTGGCATCATTCACACAGCAAAGCTCCCCGGAAGCCCTTCTTTGACCTCCTATGCCTGAGATGACACTCTTGTTTGCTTCTTACTGCTCTGCCCTGGTTCCACTATTCTTTTATCAGTCATGTGTCAACACTTGTTTGAGAACTATCTGTGCACCAAACCTTACAGAAATACCTGTGCACCAAGTCTTACTTTAGAAACTGATTGGAGTGAACCTTAACTAAGAGAGTCTTAGATGATAATAAAATGCCTATACAGGTTGCATGAAGAGTGTTCAAGGCTGGCTTTTACTTTTGAAAGAGGGCTATAATTAATAAGTAATTAACATTTACTTCCTTTGATCATTTGTTTTGCCTATCATTGCACCATGAAATACCTCCTAAATATATGTTTGATAAACAATTGTGAATCATTAAATTGGTCAACACATATAAAACACATAAAACACATATACACTCTGAGTAATTCCGTTGCCCTGGAACGAAGAGTTCTGATCTAGTCTACTTAATTGTAGATGGAAAATTCAGTAGATGAATATGATTTTAGAATTGAATGATTTGTTTGGAGAAAACTTCAAAAGTCACTTGGATCTGCCTGCCAAAATATGAAATATTTGTCGATGTGAACTGAGAAGGGGACAGAGATCTAAAATTCAGGAAGGCATAATTGTTCGCGCAGCGCTCTGGAATGTCTTGGTTAGGAGGCTTAGCCTTGAACACCTGACAAGGCTATCTGCTGCCCACCTCTGGTTAGCCAGAAACTCTGCAACTAAGAACCTGATCCAATGCATGTGATTCCTTATAATGGAGCCGTAAAGTGAATATGAGACCTGGAGATAGCCTGGACTAGTCCAGAGGAGTGAAGAAGGAATGAAGGACATATGCAAGAGATGCCCGGTAGCAGCCATAGGAAGGAACAGAGAGGATTTCTTAAAGGAGAATTGAGATGACTGAAAAGCATAGAAATCAGAAATCACACTTTGAAGCTCGATATCTACCAGTCCAAAAGAGGAGACATGGAAAGGTAAGTGAGAGGAACCCCTTCCTCCACAGGGGTCAAATTTATTATGAAGGAAAGGAACAATCAAGATGGTTGGTTATTCTCGGTTTGAATCCAGAATGAGAAAGCAATGACTCTAGGAAATATTGCCCCCTTGCGGGACCCTCTTTGCAAGATCCACTTCTTTCACAAACTGCTATGCTAAACCACAGTTTAGAATAGCTGGGCATCCATGTCTCTGGACCAGTTTTAAACTGGGTCTCAAACTGTGTTTCAGTCATGTAAGGTCTACATTAAGCATAGAGGCTTACTGGAAAAATCCATATTAAAGTGAAAAAAGTTTCATTCAAATTACATGAGTGTATTATTTATTTTTAAATAAATGAATGGTTAATACAGTAATCCTCACTGTCTAAGTAGTACTTTCCCTAAGCATCAAAGATACCATAATCATTGAATACTAAAGTTCCTTACATAACATAGCACATTACTTAAATATTTGTCTTATGATTTAAGTATTCTCTATGTTACCGAGAATGTCTAATACAACATATACAGTGTCATCATAAACACTTCTACTGTATCCTTTGATGGATGACAATAAAACAATTTGTCAATATTAAAAATATTTTATATTGCAAAAATAGTCTGGATTCACCTGATCATGAAGATACATAGGGCATATGGTTAATAATTCAAAACTAGTACTCAAGGTATGGTGATATATACTTACCACATATCCTAGTTATTTTACATGGAGAAGTAGAATATACTACTGCTAATTTTTTAGGGATAGCCAATGAATTCTCAAGACAAACTCTAGCAATGAGTTTTTGTTCAACAGTTTTGTTTTTGCTTTCAGTAATTTAAAAAAAATTATCTTTCTGACTGAACATCAGAAAATATAGATTTAAGAGTTACATAAATCTTATTTAAGGTATTTACTTATTTGATCCCTGAAATTTTGCACTTAAGATTCATTCATCTTAATGAAACCAGTTTAAGAGTTTGCAAAGAAAACTTTATGAATATATATCACCTTTATGCACCTAATGCATGTTATCAACACATGCAAGAACATATCTGTAAGATGGATGCACACTTTTGACATCATTGTCAAAGACCTAAGTCCATTGTTGTATTTTAAAACCTTTACTTGATCTCCCAGGAGTGAAACAGGCCTTTAACCCCAGAACTGGAGAAACAGAGACAGGCAGATTTACTGAGAGAGTTCCAGTACAACAAAGATTACATAGAGAAACCCTAGTCCAAAAAAATAAAACCACAAAACAAAACAAAAAACAAGAAAAATCAATAACCAAAACAACAAAAACACTTTACTTAATGTTCTTAAGTATTTTGCCTGCATGTGTGACTATGAACCACTTGCCACAGACCTTAGAAGAAAGTGTCTGATCCCTGGAACTGGACTTATAGACAGTTGTGAGCTGCCATGTGGATAGTTAGAATCGAACCTGGATTCTCTGGAAGAGCAGCTAGTGTTCTTAGCCCTATAGTCATATATCTATTATTCTTATTCTTCATTTCCAAATTGTCACATTTATAAATTTTGGTCTCATCAAGAATGTATGTGATTATGTTTTCTCCCATATGTTTCTAATCATATATCATTTGTTACTAATTTAGTTCTACTGGCTTGGAAGTTTTAAAGTGTCTTCATTTTCCCCTTTCATTATGCTTATTAAATACCACATCACTATAATGTGTATTTGATCTGAAAGGTTTGACTCTCTGTCGGGGACTGTGGCCCCAACATAGAAACTGGTGTTTTTCCCCAAATGTGTTCCCGGAGGCGCAAGGAAGAAACAGGCTTTCACACCATCACCTTTCAAAGGCCGCTTTGGACTTCTCTTTCCTTTACAGCGTGACCTTGCATTTATTGTGCCTCTCCCAAGCCATTCATGCTCTGAATGCTCCCCCAACTCTTGAGGAATTTTCTATTCATATTCCTTTTCCGGGGCACCTCCCCCAGCACACACACACCTGCATTCCTTCACCAGCTTTGGAGTTAGCGACTTCTCATCGAGCAATCTACAAGTGAAAAGGAAGGCTGGAGCCAAATTCTTATCTATTGTCTTTCTAAATTGTTAGCTTTCAGCTACGAAGTTGCATGGCATCCTCAGGCTGGCGGATATCAGAGCCCACAACTCTCCTATTCTTTGACCATCATTTTAATTTATACCTTTCTGTTAATATTCCATGCTTGTATCTTGCTAAAAGCATTATATATTTGTATTTAAAATATAAATATAAAGAGTTCATATAGATACTGAAATTGCTGCCTAAAATTAAAAATACTTAGAATGATGTTTGCTTTCTTTGGTTGGGAGGTTTTTGATGACAGTTTCTATTTCCTCACGACTTATGGGTCTATTCAGATTGTTCACTTGGTCTTGATTTAATTTCGGTATATGGTATTTATCTAAAAAACTGTCCATTTCCTTTACATTTTCCAGCTTTGTGGCATACAGGCTTTTGTAGTAAGACCTAATGAAGTGTTAAAAAAATACTAGAATTTTGCCTCCTATCTAACCTTTCTTGGATACCCACTACCCAAATCCTAGTCTATTAGCTCTTCCTTGACAACCTTCTCCTAAACACTTCTACTAATAGAAAGGTAGATGAATACAGAAATTATAGAAATCAGCATGGAGGTTCCTAAAACAGTGACAATAGAGGTTTAAAATGATGCAACTTTCTCACTCTTATGAAAGAAAATGAAGTCAATGTGATGAAGAGATGCCTTCATGCTCACATTTGCTGCACTGCTATTCACAATCTCCAGGAAGTAGAATCAAATGAGGAATTCATAACAAATGAATGAAATCTGCATGAACAAGTGAATGCTATTCAGCCATAAACAAGACTGAAATCCTGTCATGTGTGGCGACATGGGTAGAATTAAAAGGAAATAAGACAAAGACAGAAAAACAAATACGACATCCCTTTCTAATAGGGTTAATCATTTAAATTAATCATCAGGTTTCCCCTTTCTGCAAGGTGATGGCAAGTATACAAGAATATCTTACAGATTACACTCCCCACGGTTAAAAGTTATGCAAGAAACAGAATAGGAGGAACCTGATATTTGAAAACATGGGAACTAGTGTGGAAAGAATGTGGGATTGGCAGTCTGATGGCCATCTTGTCTCTGCCGCCAGCAGAGTGTGGTGCTGGTCTCACCATCTTTTTAAAAGCATTTTTCCAAAATATTGTGAAATATAGAGAAGATAATAGGATATAATCAAAACCTCATTGTTTTTCTAACAGAATATAATCAAATGCACACATCTTAAATAAATTAAACACACAGGAAATAAGATTGTCCTTAGAGAAGGACAGTTGCTTCATTAAGCAGATTTCACAAAAAAGGTACAAAAAAATCAATGAAGAATGAATATTTATGTATCAATATCAACATACTTCTGAGATTCAGCCATTAAGTGAATGAATGTACTAATACTAATGTATCTAAAGAAAAGAGGTGTCAGTCAAAACAGGAAATGATCATCTTAATAGAAAACCAAGCTTCTGTAACTAATTGTCCTTGGTAGGCTTTTGTCTTAGATTCAGATCTATACTTCTTATTCCTTGGCAGATGAGAGAGCTTCAGGTGCCTCCACTGAGAAGTCTTTCTTCTCCGTATCATTTATTTGACTTCTGAGCTGGCTTCCTAGAAGTATAATCCTGTTTTGAAAAAACCAGGCCCAATTCAATGCCATTTCAAATTTTGAAATCATGTTTTGATTGTAATTTTCCTTTACTTTACCCCGCTTGCTCAAATGATGCGTGGGACAGTCTGCTATGTCTGTATTTGGACTTCTCATCGTGAATACCAAACTTGATTTTAGATTGTTTGTATGCATATTTCCTTTTATGAGATTTGGAAAAACCAACTCAGTCCTTAATCTGTTCACTTGTGTCAACCAAACCAGGGTTTAAGCCTAAAAAAATTTAGTACTAGAACATATTGTGTCCTCTTTAGCAAGAAGAATGCTCATTTGTGAAGAGCTATGGGAGGAAAGAAGGACCCGTGAGTAGGTGGTACCCCTTTCAATGGCTGGCAGGGATAGCAGAAGTTCAGTTTGTATACCAATTCATTCTTTTAGCCTTCTCCAATCTACCTTCAGATTAAGTAATTTTCAATCTTGAATTTTAATGGTTTTAAACTGAGAATTTTAATTTTTAATTATTCAATTGTATATGTAGCAGCGCATGATTGTGTGTGTATATTAGGGCATCACTCTCAGAGGTCAGAATAGGCATCAGATCCTCTTTTTTTTTTTTTTTTTTTTTCGAGACAGGGTTTCTCTGTGGCTTTGGAGCCTGCGCTGGAACTAGCTCTTGTAGACCAGGCTGGTCTCGAACTCACAAAGATCTGCCTGCCTCTGCCTCCTGAGTGCTGGGATTAAAGGGGTATGCCACCACCGACCGGCACAGATCCTCTTGATATGAAGTAGCAGGCAGTTTTTTCATGTTTTATAATTGATTTTATTGATCTAAACATTTTTCTCTGCTCTTCTCCCTGCCTCTCCCCACTCATTCTACCCTCTCCCATGGTCCACATACTCCCAATTTACTCAGGATATCTTGTCTTTTATTATTTCCCATGTGGATTAGATCCATGTATGTCTCTCTTAGAGTCCCATTGTTGTCTAGGTTCTCTGGGATTGTGTTTTGTAGGCTGGTTTTCTTTGCTTTATGTCTATAAGCCACTTACTAGTGAGTACATATGATAATTGTCTTTCTGGGTCTGGGTTACCTCACTCAATATGATGTTTTCTAGCTCCATCCATTTGCTGTGTAGTACAGCAAAGGACACAGTCAACAAGGCAATGCAACAGCCTACAGAATGGGAAAAGATCTTCAGCAACCCCACATCATACAGAGTTCTGATCTCCAAAATATACAAAGAACTCAAGAAATTGTTCATCAAAAGAATAAATAATCAAATAAAAATGGAGTAGAGACCTAAACAGAGAACTCCCAACAGAAGAATCTAAAATGGCTGAAAGACACTTAAGGAAATGTTCAGCATCCTTAGTCATCAGAGAAATGCAAATCAATACAACTCTGAGATGCCATCTTACACATGTAAGAATGGCCAAGATCAAAAACACTGATGACAACTTATGCTGGAGATGTTTTTGTTGGTGGGAGTGCAAGCTGGTATAGCCCCTTTGGATGTCTCAGAAAATTAAGAAACAATCTTCCTCAAGACCCGTCAATACTACTTTTGGGTATATATCCAAAGGATGCTCAATGGTACCACATGGACATGTGCTCAACTATGTTCATAGCAGCACTGTTTGTCATAGCCAGAACCTGAAAACATCCTAAATGCCCCTTGACCAAAAAATGGAAAAGGAAAATGTGGTACATTTACACATTGGAGTACAGGCAGTTTTGAGTTGCCTGATGTGTGTACTGAGAACTGAACTTGGATTCTATGTCAGAGTACCGTGTGCTCTTAATCGCTGAGCTATCTATTCAGCCCCTAAACTGGACATTTTTAAAAAATAAAATCAGAATGGATTCTGCATTACATATCCAGTTCTAAGTGATCTATTGTAGGCATTAGAGACTAAAAGTAATTGCAGTCACTTCTTTGGAGAACATTAAGCATGCATTATGAATCCACTGAGAGCCATTCATGTCAAAATATATACGCCCAAGACATGTTGATTTGGCCTTCTTTTTGTAAGTTAGGCTAGGCAGTTGCCTTCTCTTATTTAAGCTAGTAAGCAGAAGAAATTTAAGTGCATGCAACAGAAGGCATAAGCTCTGTATCAGCTGAAGTTCACTCCTCTGCATCATAGTAGTTTCCTAGCATGGCTTATTGTGATTGTGAGGAGTAAAGATTTCATGTCAATGAAAGACTGTTGTGTGGATTGTGGGCAGTGCGTGCCTAAATATCAAAACATCAAAGAGCCTGCATCTTCTAATTCTGATCTCTTTCTGAATGAAAACCAGCCTTACATTTCCTCTATATAGTTTAATTATGTATTTGTAGTCTGATGTTATCAGTGGATTTCCAGTTTATTCCCGATACTTTACAAATCAGCCATGGACACTTATGATCCTCATGTTTAATGTTGAATTGTAGTTAAAGATGAATGTTGTCCCTGAAGCAACTAAATGGTGTAACATCTGAATTTTCTCTTACCAAAGGCTTTTCTATAGCTATGTATTATGGAATCCTATCTCCTAAGGGTCTTGAAGTTTATGGTGGGTAGTACAGTAGAAAAATGCACTAAGTCTTCAGACTATCAATGTCACATTTATTATACTCCAATAGGTGTGGATATACATGATGCTAACTGCAGTTCCCAGAAACAATAGATTCAAAGAACTCTTCAAATGCTCAGTGCACAGAGATAAATAGCACATGTTTAAACAGATGCAAGTTAGCATTTTTAAAGATGTGTCTGTACTTGAGTATGTGCATGTGAGTGTCAGAGCCCATATACGTCAGAAGAAGGTGTCAGATCCTCAGAGACTCAAGTTAGAGGCAGGTGTAAGCCGTTTGAAGTAGAAGGTAGGAACTGAGCTCAAGTCCTCTGCAAGATTAGTATATACTTTTAGCTTATGAAGTCATCTTAACAAGGCACAAGTTAGCCTTCATAGAAGTAATCTGCTAAGCAATCTGCTTAAAATATTGAACAATTACCCCAAAAGATATATGCTTGTACCCTCTCTGTAAAATTTTAGGATCCTGTATCCTTTATCATTATGACGGTCTCTGTCAATGTGACACAAAATAGAGGTCATCTTAGAGGGGGAAATGCCTAAATTAGACTAGCCTGTAGGCAAGTATATGGAATATTTTTTGATTAATAATTGATATGGAATGGTCTAGCCAAAGTGGGCAGTGCTACCATTGGGCAGGTGGACCTGGGCTGCATAAAAATACAGAAGAGCAGGTAAGGAAAAGAGGGGCAACAAGCAGTTACCCTACGACTTCCTTAGTTCCTGCCTGAGGAAAGGCTGTGATCAGGGTGTGTGAGACAGATAAGCTTTATCCTCCATAGGTTGCTTTAGGACATATTGCTTATCATGGAAAAGAAAAAAAAACTAAGAGATTTCTCTACAACAGAACACATTTTAAAATAGGAAATATCAAAGGTGTATTACATCAGCTTGTATGTTCATAATATGTTATCACCAACTCTTAGACACCATGCTGCAAAAGGAATTTTGGGACAACCTGATAATGTGTTCAAAAAGAATGTGAATCCTATTAAATCTTAAAATTAATTAATAATTTGTGGGGGGTGTATGTGAGGTATATGTGAGGTTTTCTGAAGACAACCTGAGGGATTTGCTTCTATCTTCCATCATGTAGGCCATGGTGATGAAATGGGTCCTCAGGCTAAGTGGAAGACACATTTGCCCACTAAGACATTGCTGGGTCAGGGATCACTTAAAAATCATTTATATACAGCATGGGTTGAATAATGTACCCTAAAAGAACTTCGAAATCATACTCAAGGAAACTCTCATAATCAAAATAGAGCTACTTGTGTCAAACCATAATCAAAAATAGATGAAATAATGCTGACAGAAAAGTTTTCAAGGAAGTCATAATGTAAGACTAAGAAGTATTCACAAAAGATCATGAAGAGCAACTACCCTGCACAAAGGGCACCACAGCTTTTGGATAAACACCAAACAAATATAGATTTCCAAAAACAGCTGGCAAACAACTGTCCATTTAATCTTAAACTGACACCATCCTTCGCTACAAGTATCATCTATACACCATGTTTATCATTTCACCTTTAAACACTAGAGTGGGCTGTGTCATGTTTGGATATAACCAAAGTTACTCCTGAACAAATCGGCCCCTTGCAGTGCTTTGATATCTACAGATAAGCATCACTCATCATTTCTCAAAGAATCTCTTTCAGGTTGCTATTTGGATTGATATTTGGGGGATGTTTCCTGCACTTTTTTTGAGATGAGAATAATGGAGGGTGTTGATCCTATAATCCAGTATGACTGGTGTCTGTGAAGAAGAGGAGAACACACACACACACACACACACACACACACACACACACACACACACACACACACGGTGATAGACACAGAAACTGGAGTGATACACTTGGAAGCCAAGGAACATCAAGTTTTGATGACCATCAACAGAAGATAGGAAAAGGCAAAAGAAAAAAAAAAAGTGCTACTTAGAAACTCTTCAGACTAAAGTAGCCTAAGGATACACAGAATCTACAATCTTAACATCCAAACCATAAGAGGGTCAATGCCTGTTGTTTTAAACCATGGAGTTTGTGAGACTTTCATAAGACTTCCGTAGGAATATAATATAATACAGAAACGTGCATTTCATCTGAAAGATTTTATTGATATTATAAAATGTGCTTGTATTTTTCTGTATATTGATTCAAATATTTATTCATTTCCAAACCATTTTTGATGTGTATTGCAACTTTGATCACCTGCAGTTCTTCAAGAATGTACTACACAGTAATCCAAGGTGGGCTCTTACTCTAATTACAATGAATAAGATAGCTTACACTCACTAATGTACCACAGCCCTGGATGCTTAAAGTTTGTCTTAAAAATAGTGCAAATTTTATGATGCCCAAAGGAAGTGGTACTAATTATCCAGGATTTTGTTCTACTCAATGCTGTCCTGCATCATTTAATGATTTGTGCCAAAGGCAAGCAACTGGGAAGAGGCCAGCTTGTAAAGGATAATGTTTCCTCATGTAGCACAAGGAAGCATAAAAGGGAAAGAATCAATGTCTGCTGATGGAAAAAGATAAAACCATTGGGAAAATAAATGACATTTTTACCTCTTGGTTAATACCTTGACAGCCAGAGAAAATGAAAAGATTAGCAATTACTAAAATTGAAATCCTGGAGTCATTCTTAATAACTGTTTCCTCATTTATCAGTCAGGGAAACATTCCATTTTGTAAGCACTTTTCTTCTTTGTAACCAGGTTAACATTTTAGGGTAACTTTTATACTTCACTAATTTATCTGGAACAAATCGGTATACTTCAGCTAGAGGTTGTGATGACCCTAATTTAGGATAAATTTTAATAGCTTACAATCAGCACTTGTGTTAGTTATTAGTTACTACTGATATATTCTATAACACGTTGTCTACGATTTTCTGCTTTTAAGTAAAATGAAGGTGAAATTGAGGTTATCACTTTCTTATTTTAATGTCATTCCAATGAGCACTTCACTGAGGTAGACATATGAAAGAAATCTTGTCAATTCAAATGTCTTAATAAGTGAGAATAAATTTGATTAAGAATATCACCACTATGGTGACTTTCAAGGTACTCCTCAAGGAGAGATAGACATAACTATTATTATTACTGAACATTTGTAGCATAGTGAATGTGTTCAAATGACTAAGGGTTATTGAAATTATATACATAAGCACACACACAAAGCCATAAAAATAGGTCAATTGGCTTATCATTACAAAAGGAAAAGTTCACCTGAGTGATGTTAAGCTTAGTGTGTTTAAAATTGTTGACAGCTCTAGAAACACTGAAAAAAATTAAAAAATCATGTTGAGAAATGTCACATAATTATTAATCTCTGGTTATGAAATATATATAGTAAATTATAATGTATGTAATTTTTTGTATATTTCAAATGCTTTTTAGTTTGTATATCTAATTATTTTGTTTTTGTGTTTTGAAGTCCATTATCTGGCCCTTACTGTGATCAGAAGAAAGTGACATAGGCAAAGTAAATTATGCCGGTCTTTTTTGTTATCAGATACCTCTGTCACACAAAATACCTAATGCATGAACCAACAGAGTTCCAATGCTTAGATTTAATTCAATTATATTTTTAAAAGATGAGAATATAGTTTCGCAAAATAGTTATCCACTACCAGATGGTTAGCCCTGATATCATATACATATAAGGAAGAGTTTACAGACTAAACAGATGATAGTTATGTATTTAAGGATATATACATAAAACAAAACAAACAAACCACAACAAGTTTTTCAATGTATCAAATCTGTTTATGTAATTCAAGTACTATTCGAACTAGCTGTCCCTATATTTTACCTGATAAAGTACTGTAATCTACGGGCAAACACAAAGTCCTATTGGTCAAAGCACTCTGGCTCTTAATACTGATCTTTCTACTTATTTATATGAATATTGAGAATATTGGCAACGTGCTACTACCAAACATCTGATATTTATAAATTTGACCACCCTGAGGGCTTTAGCAACCCCATTGCCAAGCCAACATTACTTACAGTACCATTTTCATAGAGGAGGTCTCCCCTACATTGCCATGATGGCAAAGTCCTTCTAACCAATGCATTTCATATAATGAGCAGCCCTAGTGAACTCTTTAACACAAGTTTATAAAAGAAAAAAATGGCAACCTTGCTACTTCTCTGATTCTTTGGGCTGTTTTATTGCTCTGTGGAGGTTGTTCTTGATCCTCAGCATCACTTAGTATAAGTCAGCATGATGTCTAAATGTCAAATAATTATCATAAGAGCATATTAAAATAGGTTTCCAGGTATTCTGTGATCAATACAGTCCAGATCATAGGAGGAATGCTTCCCTTTTAACTTTTTTTCTGGCCTGTTCAATACTATCAAAAAATTTACCACCTAACTCAATATTCTCTTGTCACTAGTGTAAGTGTGACAATAGGAGAATAATCTGAAAAGTCTAATAGTTAATTGCTATCATCAAATAATAACAGTACTAGATAAAATTATTTTTATAGAAGAAATTATTTTGCACCTACAACTCAATCATAGATGATTGATACCTGCTCAGTTTTTATACATGCTAGGCATTTCTAATAAATCTGCATAGAACTATGTATCACAATCTAATAGGTAATTCTACAACACAATTCTTTCACCCATGCCTCAGTGAAAATTATGGAAGAGAAGGCAGAAGACTTTAAGAGCCAAGGCCAATGGCGTTTGCTGTGAGATGGCATTTCTTATTAATGTAACAAGGTACATCCATAAAGTCTCACCAATATGGCTGCCCAAATAAAAACTGAACAAGAATGATGATAATAGACAAGTCAAAGTTGTTGGGTTGAAAACCATGTTGGCTCATTCCAACACATACCACTAAAGACAAATAAAGAATAATAAAATCAGGAGAAATAGTCTTCCCCAGGACAGAGTACATCAACTGGTTATCAAATGGTCATATATGAAAAGCTATACATACAGATAATATGATATAGAATGAGAAGGCTGTACATCTCTATATACTTACATACCTATCTATAGATAGACAGACAGATAGATAATATGTGTCAATAAGTAAAAGATGAAGTCATAAATTTGAAATCCAGGAAGGAGGAGTAACGTTAGGATTTGGAAGAAGTTAAGGGAAGGGAATAATATTTTAATTATATGAATATCAAAAATAAAATAATTTTAAAATTTATTATATACCTTTTTAATGTAGTGGCATCAAAAGTGGGGCTCGTGTGTGTTACACTAGGGCTAAACTATTGAACTACAACTACACATTCACAGATTTTATTTGGTTATTATAGGCAGATTCCAGTCTTTAAAAATATGTTTATCAGCTGGGCAGTGGTGGCACCGGCTTTAATCCCAGCCTTTGGGAGGCAGAGGCAAGCAGATCTTTGTGAGTTCGAGACCAACCTGGTCTACAAGAGCTAGTTCCATGACAGGCTCCAAAGCTACCGAGAAAACTTGTCTCAAAACACCAAAAAATAAAAGTCATAGTCAGAACCTGGAAACAACCTAAATGCCCCTCGATCGAAGAATGAAAAGAAAAATTGTGGTACATTTACACAACGGAGTACTACACAGCAAAAAAAAATTAATAATGACAACTTGAATTTTGCAGGAAAATGGATGGAGCTAAAAAATATTATTTTGAGCGAGGTAACTCAGATAAAAGAAAGACAATTATCAAATGGACTCACTCATAGGTGGTTTTTAAACATAAAATAAAGAAAGCCAGCCTACAAACAACAATCTCAGAGAAGTTAGACAACAATGAGGATGCTAAGAGTCTTACATAGATATAATCTACATGGGAAGTAGAAAGTACAAAAAGACAAGATCTCCTGAGTAAATTGGGAACTTAGGGACCTTGGGGGAGGATTAAAGTGGGGAGGGGAGAGGCAGGGAGGGGAGCAGAGAAAAATGTAAAGCTCAATAAATATCAATTTAAAAAGGGAAAATATTTTTATCCATTTGACTAATTTTTATATATGTACAGAAATCTGAGCTCTTTCTTTTCAGTTAGAACGACAGTTTTCTATTCTATGAAAGTCAGAAGATTCTTATTTGTAGTCTGTAAACTTCATTGGATTTTTATGATTAAAACCCAACTCTAACTTTTAGATTGCAATTCAGCGCTTATACATTTTTCACGACGTGCTGTCTTTTCAAAGTTCATATTTCAAGGTTATTTAGCAAAGCAGTACTGTGTGCCAATGTGAAGATGAAAGAATTTAAAGGCAGCAAGCCGGGAGAGAAGCATGCTGCCAACTTCAGTCATGAGTCCAAGCTATTTAATGAGAATCCTAAACTCTATGAGGCTTTCCATTAGAAAGATACTAAACTTCAGTTCTGTGAAATCCAGAGGCTTTCTGATGTTTAGATGTAAACCATGTGAACTGGAAAAGTAAATCTTCTTTAGGAGAAAATATAATCAGTATAAATTGTTCTATGAAGTGCTTTGACAGCACATTAGCTAAGTAAGTTTCATAAAGAAAGTGTCTAGAATATAACATAAGTACGAGTATATATGTTTATCTCATACACACACATTTATATATATATATATCCCATATATGCATATGCATGTGTAATTGCTGATTATTCTAAGCACAAATATTGTCCATAGAAATAAACAAATATGAATTCTGAAAAGATACTCAATGCATTCAAATTATTCATGTGGCAAAATTGACCTTGTAACCATAAGAGTTTTAATGTAAAAAGTTGGTAATATATTTAGACAAAAACTATTAGCACATTATTAAATATATAAAATTGATTCAATGGAAGTATATTTCATACTGTATAAATATAAGTAAAAACTAAAGTATTGAAGGTATGTTATCTACCATTAAAAAGTTATGTCTGATAATTTTAAACATGTAAATATGAAATTAATAAGAATATTAATCACTACTAGATAGAATTAGGTAATGTTTATGCAGGGCAAATGAAAGTAGCCTAGATCTGGTATTTGAGAATATAAGTTTCTAAGCATCTTATTTGTAGCCTATTATCATGAATTTAAATGATTCAGTTAAAAAATTACTTGAATTGGCAATTCTCTCATGTGAAGGAAAAGACAGATCCAGTAAAGATATATATATATATATATATGGTTTGTGAAAAAGTATGTTATATAGCATTTTATAAGCCAGGAAAATAGTAATACCTCAAAATTTCTGGTAGCATGACAGAACCTAACTATTCCCCTAGTGTGTATGTGATTGCATGTATATGTATATCTTTACCAAATATATTATATCTACTTTTCATTTGCATGCATTAGAATTTTCTTAAGAAATATGGTCAAATGAATTTGAGAATTGTTTTTGGTCTGAAGCATTGAATATTCAGGTATCCGACTTAGAGCATCATTTGAGATGTCTGCCATATGATTTTTCTCAAATGACTTTTCTTCACAGAGCAAATGAGTAATAAGTGAGATCATAATAATTTAGAAGGGAAGGTGAAATTCTCGCCTTTTAATTCATAAGGAAGAAAAAATGGTTGGCCTCAACCAAGGTCATACTGAATAAACAATCTATAAAAGATTCTTGAACTCTAAAATATCAAATAGTATTAGAGGCTATAGAATCTAAAGTTGGATTAAAATGATTCATGTTTTGAAAACTAAATCTCAAACAAAACTAACACCCAGAAGGAAAATTTGTAACATATATGTCAACAGTGGAATTTATGAATTAAGCAAATAACTCAAAAAACTCTTAAGGAGATACATGTCAAACTAAGAAGAAAATAAGAGAGAATATAAACAGTCATTAAGCAAAGATGTAAAAATCATTTAATGTGTAGAAAATGTTCACAACTAGGCTTCAAATTGTATTAGGGTCTATTTTCTCAAACATTATATGAAGTGTGTGCTTACACATTATATATATATATTGTATTTGCATATTTATAATATAAATGCCACTCAAAACTATTCTACCTTACTTTTATAATAGTTACACTTTATATTAAATGTACAAAACTCTGAGACACATGAAACAGAAGTTTGGTAATTTCCCCAACATTACTATGTTAGGTGAGGGAGGCTTTGTAATATGTGGGTATTCTGGTTTCAATGTCACCCTCCTATCCACTTGAGTGAACTGAACCCTTCTCTATGTGACTTCTCTCGTATATGACATGGACTACTTGCAATGATATACAAATAATATAGTTTTAAAGTCTTTAATGTATTTGGAAATGGGAAATTTCTACTATTGTAATAGCTTTGATAAGAGGTAGGAGACTGAAAACTAGGGTGAAAAATGACTATGAACACTCTGATTTTTGTTTCCAGCACCCCAGTGCCAGACTGGATACAGAAGTAAGTTGCTCCAGCTCTTGCTATCGTCCAGGAAAAATCATCTTCAGGAGCAGCTGCCAATACTATGTCCTTTAGACATTGGCCAGAATGTCAAGCCCCAGCTGTTCAGTTAGCCTTCTCAATACAGCCTGCTGGCAAAGAAGGCACCCAGTCAAGCATCTCAGAGAGGAAATAGCAACTCAAAGGATGAGTCTACAAACAGAAGAGTTACTTCTAGGAACTAAGTAAAAAATGATGGCAATGACCCAGTGGCATTTGTTGTCGTCATTGTTGCTGGTTTTAGCAATGGGAGTATATTTAAATGGACCCCTGAAACGGAAGCATTAAAGAATAAAAAAAATTCCCTAATCCCTTTTCCCAGAACTCATTTAAGATTAGCTAGAGAACGGGAAGGCACTCTGAAATATGAATGTTGAAATGAAAGCCTTTCTTCTTACCAGTGTCAGACAATTGTAAGGTTAAAGGGAAGGAGAGATGTTAGAGAGGGCACCCAGACAATCAGGGGATGGCAGGAAGAGGAAGAAGTTCCATTTCAAAGTAAGGATTACAGTTCAGAATCTAGGAACATGGCAATCCAGTGTGATAACATGGTGTGTGTGTGGGGGGGGTGCAATGGTCTCCTCTTGGGAACTGTAACTCACCAGTCTCATCTTTTACTTTAACCTATTTTGATTATGAATTTAATTCTAGCTATCTTATTAGGTCTTTTAATTAAAATTACATTGTAATAACATCAATTTTTTGAGCTACTATTTGAGTTAACTCTAAATATGTTTAAGGAATTTAATGAAATTATCTCACTGAACTCAATATTTTTTATGTATTTTAAAAACACTATTATCTCATTTTATATCTAGCACCATTTTTTGCTTATTCACTTTGGAACCATTGTTTAGATCATGTTCAATTATTTTTATTTAATTTTATTAAGCTAATTTCTGTTCTTTAATTCATATTCCATAAATAGGAAATATAATTACTCATAATTTTCTATTTCAAAAATATTTATGCATTGTTTTTGGCTACTTTTACACTTCTAGGCTTAACCAACAAGAATAATTTTAAAAATACAGTTTATCACCTCAGTCATAACTATGGCCCTATGAACCTACCAACTTATCCATCTACCTTATCTAATCATCTATCTTCCAATGAGCCTACCTATCCAATGTCTCTTCCTGTAATAGATTTAGTTTTATATGTTCATGTGGTAGAATCAAGGTTCCTTAGGTTAAGAGAGACAGAAGTAAATCACAGTAAAGCAGTGGGAAATTCATAAAATCCCCAATTTTTCATTTCATTCTCTTCTGTGTCTGTGTTAGCTAGATTTCCTGTCTTTATAGCAAAGCACAACTTTTTCTATTAAATCAATTTATTTTCTCTACCATGCTTAAATGTCTGTGTGAATTCTGAAGTTGTCAGATTAAGTTTATGAAAATAAGAATTGTTAATGAGTAAAAACACTTAAATATTATGTATAAAATTTCATTTTGCATCATATGTATATTCTACATACATTATAATAATATTTGTAGAATTATATCTTGGTTCTGAATGCTGTTTCTTTGCATATTATTTGTAAATTTAGTACCTTTTAAATTTAAATTACTCCCTTTGGTAATCATTTAAGAAGCATGCAGCTAATTAATATGAAAGTCCAAATGCATTTAACACCTGTAAATGTTTATTTAAAACATTTATGAATGTTTTTATATAATGGTTAAGATTAAGAAAACTACATGTGATGCCTTGCATCACATTCTTCAAAACAAAGCTTTCTCAGGTACAATGATGTCATCATGAAGTCAGGTTTTACACATTCTAAAATAGACTCATAGCCATATGAATTGTAATCTTCTGAGCCATTTTTGTAGCTGTCTTTTTCACACCTTTCTTGGGAGTGCATTCTAAATTTCTCACAATAGAAAACCCAAAATTTCTTGTTTCTTCTTATGCTCTTGCACTCTTGATCAATATTTAGTAATTTTCACACCTATCTTTCATTCTATCATTTACATTGGAGTGACAAATAAAAACACAGTCACAACCCGCATCCCTCAATACACCCAGCCACACAAATACATAAATTCTAGCTTAATTGTGTAAAATGTGAACTTTTAAACTCCAAGAGGAGTCAGGGTCTTCTTCAATGTCACAGCTCAGGACTCACCTGTGGACGTGGATGTCCTGTAACCAGACAGGTCAACTCCAGAGTTTCTCCTTCCCGGATAGTGTAGACCCTTTCAGAGTAGCGCTCCTCCTCAATATTACAGGCCAATCCTGAGTGCACGATCCGAACTGTCGGGGGAGCTGTGTAATCAGGAAGAAAAGACACAAGATACATGAAAACTTAAGTAAATAATCTTCACATGAATTATCCCAATTGTAAGGATAATTCTCATTAGATCCTATGATAGCCAGAACCATTAGCCTAACACTTCAAACATTCTCAAAGGATTTGAGATTTTCTTCGTAAAACATTTCTAATTTATCTAATAGTCACTACAACATTCTGAAAATTACAAAGAGGAACAAAGCAGTGGGAGAAAACTGATGCACCCTGAAACCATGACACTACAGGCCATATGATTAAGTTGATTGTTAAAATGTAGGAAGGTCTCTTCCTTTCTGAATCAAAACTTGAAAAATGTAAGTAATGATTCACCTGAAATATATAACACAAAAGGAAGATGATAAAAATAAGAGAACAAGAGATTCAAATTAATGACTTGGACATTAGTCAACTCATCTTAACGTCCTGTGGTGTACAAAAGGACCCAAGAGATTTTCATGCTTAGAGACAGCATATCCAGTTAACAGCATCTACCGATCCCTGAATTAGTACAAACAAAATGTGAAGACACTGTAGATGACAGCAAATTACTGATGACTTAGTCTAAATTTTGATTAAAGAATAATTTAACACTCATGGAGCTATCTAAATCCCTACTTTCCCATGCAATAGTGCACAAGGACCTTAAGAGACTTGACTATCTCTTGTTGCATTACCTATTATGAGCAGAAATTCCTCAAAGGATGAGATATCCTTAGCTAATCATACATGCTATCTGAGATCAAATATGTACAGACAGCTAGGAACTTTGGAACAGAGGTCATCTCCATTTTTGGACATACCATTTTTGCGTGTAATACATTTGGAGATAAAAGATAAAATTATCTCAACTGAAGGAAAGTGGGAAGATTGCCTGAACATATAGAGGGGAGCAATCACAGACTATTCTGACAAGAATATCCATTCTAAACAGCATTGCCCTTAATAGAAGCTATCAATTTCCAAAAGAGAATGCTAGAATGTTTGATTTTTTTTTTAAAAAAATGGCATAAAAAGATCACCAGTCCTATATTTCTTGAGAATGATGTTGGTGGTTCTAAGAGGAAAAAGCCTGTACTCAATTTATGAAAGTTCTCTTCTGGGAAATCATGTTTTAAAAGGAAAATCATTTCTAATATGTAATGTTTTGACATATACCACTTAGATTCTTAGATCACACACGGAGATGAATAAGTAAAAGGGTGTACTTTTCATCTTTCTAAATTTTAGTGGAAATGAATATAGATAAGTCCACTAGATGGAAAAAATAAAAATGAGACCCAAAATACAAACAACAAACAAAAAGTCAACAAATGTTCATATTCTTTTAATATAAGCCTGGAATCCAAGGACTAAGAGGGACTTACTTAGATCTAATCTACATGGGAAGTAGGAAAAGACAAGACCTCCTGAATAAATTGGGAACATGGAGACCTTGTGGGAGGGTAGAAGACGGGAGGGGAAAGTCAGAGAGGGAAGCAGAGAAAAATGTAGAGCTCAATAAAAATCAATAAAAAAGAAAAAAATAAGCATGTAAGTAAGAAAAAAAATCAAATTGCTTTCTACTATTCATCATGAGAAGTTACAAACCTGGCTGGGAATAAAAGCCATTTCTAGAAGGTTTTTTGAAATATTCCACCTGAGTAATTCTTGCCCCCAGTGCTTGCTATGAATACCTTTCCTTACTGCACAGAATGACCTGACATATGGCAAAAAAAAAAAACCTGTAGGACTTTACATTTTAACCTCCCATTGATGTGATTGTAATAGTACTACTACTCAGACTACATTAAAGAAATAATTCTCTAGGTCTCATAAATATTTTTACACTAAGTAAAAATATTCCAAGAAATAAATGTTCTTTGACTTTTTAAAGAAACAAAACAATGGGACTAGAGATATGGCTTAAGATTTCGGAGCATTCACTGGCTGTCCTTTCAAAGTGCCTGGGTTCAGTTCCAGGTGCTCACATGATAGTTCACAATTATCTGTTATTCCAGTTCCAGGGTATGTATCTGAGACCTCTTTTGGCTTCTTCAGTCACTAGACACTCAAATTTTGCACATACATACACACATGCAAAACACCCACACATATCAAAGAAAATTTTTAACCAAGTAACCATGCATGACTTGAAACAGTAATAATATCAATAGAGATGCTAACACAGAAGGGGAAATCTAGACAAAGTGGTCAAATCTCACACCACATACAGGAAAACCTCACTAAGTGGACTTATCTGTGTGTGTGTGTGTGTGTGTGTGTGTGTGTGTGTGTGTGTGTGAGAGAGAGAGAGAGAGAGAGAGAGAGAGAGAGAGAGAGAGAGACAATAGTAATAAAAAGGAGGCCACCAATTTGAAAAAGAGCAAGATTTGTGAGTGGGGTTGGGAGGAGAAAAGGGGAGAGGATAAGTGATGCAATTATATTTTAATTAAGTAATAACTACAAAAAATAACCAAATACTTTTCATCATTTTATTGGTTTAAAAATTATAGTACTTATATGAACCAAATGTCTATTTGGACTGTAGAATTACTTGTTTCAAAACTTCAGCCATTGCTTTGGATTCTATCTAGATAATGAGTCAATTTCTGGGTTGTGACACTGGACACTGCTGATGCTATGGATGCTCTGGTGTCTCCTGCAATGTTTCTCCAAATTATTTCAGACAGTTATCAAATTTAGAATTCAGTTTCGACCGACAACTCTAATCCTGGCAGGTACTTTTTAAGGCATCTGCCTTGTATAATTATACACATATTATAAAAGTTAAAAGTCAACAGATGCTTAAAAAACAAAAATAGAAACAATTTAAATGGAAAATATATTTTCTTTAAATAAATACCTATGCTAAATTTAGCCTCATAAATGATAGTCCACATATATTAATGCATCTAATTACACAGTTACATGACATTCTTTCTAGACTAATTTGTACTTGCTATGTTTTGTTTAAATTTCAAATAAATGCCCAGTGTTGTTATTTTCAAGATATATCTTTCAAATGCTTCATTATGCAAATAAGCACCTTTATTTAAACAATTTAAATTATACAATAGGCAAATCATGACATTTATAAGGGTTAATTTTCAAGTATTTTCTTCTATATTTTAACACATTCTTGAAAAGGTAATTGTTTTTGCACTCTCAGCACGAATGCACCACCTATCCTGTAAAACCCATGATTTTTTACCAAACTGAGTTTTGAGCATATGTTCCTGTTAACCATTAGATAGACTCTCAGTACTGTAGCTGCTCAGAACAAAGGTCAATATTTTAGATATCTGGGTTAGTTACATAGAAAGCATAGCTGAATGGGTATTAGACGCATCCAAATCAATGTTCTTAATTCCAAGTCAGAAAGAGAAACCGTGAGGACATCAGCTGTCTGATGCAGCATGTTTGCTGTAGCCTAACTGAGAAAAAGCAAGCAAGGAAGCAAGAAAATGAATAGCACCGGTCCTTTGAACTTTTTGCTTTTTTGTCTGTTGCAGCTATATCTGGAGTCATTACATTGGGAGTCTTCATAACTCCCAAAATAGTTAAGACTAGACTAAATGAATAAGAAGTACTGTGAAAGTATTCAGAAGTCAAGCACCATAACTAGACTAACATCAAAAATCTAATTGCTTCAAATGCAACCAAGTGTCTTTCCAGTTCACTATCCTGTCCCTGACCCTTCCAAGTTCCAGACAACTACAACTCTGAGGATGTTGTCTCTCTCTAGAACCTCCCTGACATGATTGAGTAAGGAGCTCTGAGATTTAAAGCATATTTTCTTCTGATATTTTCCCAACTAGGATTCCCTGAGTGCTCTCTGTAGCCATGTTCATTGTGAATTCTTAGATTAATAAGCACAATTCTTATCTTCTTTTTCTCCCCAGAATACATGGATTGCCTACTGTACCTACTGCATTTTCATCTTTTCTTAATATTCAAACACAATCTTAGGCACTTCATGGGCTGGAGATGACTAAGATATTAAGAGTTCCTGTTGTTCTTCCAGTGGACCTGAGGTTTGGTTCCCAGTACCCATGCTAGGAGACTCAAAGACATCCATAGCGTTAGCTCCACAGCATCCAACACCCTTTATTGGCCTCTGAAGATACCTGTTTGCTTGTCAAATAGCTAACGCGTGCGCACACACACACACACACACACACACACACACACACTCCATTTTTTAAAAAAATTAATCATGTCCTTCTGTTCCAAGAGAAGTGTCACATTAAATATCTGCCACACATCACATATTTCAGAAAACAGAGTTATTAATAGTATCTGTTCTTTAGTAAACAACACCAAAATTATAAAGACATCAATTTTGTCTCTGAAAACATCAGCTGGATTTATTAACATTAAATGAAATATGCTGTCTGATATAAAAACAAGTCATGGCTTTGTCCTCTGCTTTGTTGGAATAAGCTTCAATTCATCATCTTGAATTTGGAGCAAAGGTTATGATTTCCTTTGCCCTGTAGATTCAGCAAAGAACTTAAATGTTAAAATATTGCATGTGACTCAGAATAATCCAAACTTTTTGAAGTCAACCAAATCCTATTACTGTCATAACACTAATCCTACCAGGTACCTTAATTTGACTAAGTTACTTTTGTGTTCAAGAGATCAGTCTACAAGGGCAAAAGAGGGACACTTTTTATCTTATTAAAGTATGGTTCTGAAAGTTAAACCCAATTTCAATTCATTCAGTTGAAAAAAAGAACATAGATAAATTCCCAATATCAAAAACTGGGAGAATATTTATTCTCTTACGTTGCATGCAGCATCCACTGATACAGCAGGGTGGATACATGAAGGTTAGTGTCTACACAAGATATACTAGTGTATACATGAAGCTATGTCTTCAAAGAACTGACAGCCTACAGAAGCTTCAGACTGGGAAAAAATGAAGATGGTTAAACAGAACAGGTAGTATACCAAAAGAAAAATTTTAAAGTTACATTGGAAGAAAGATAAGAAGAACTAAAACTGCCTAGGGCAATGCAACAGGCTTCAGACACTCAGTGACATTTAAACTAAGCTTGGAAAGAGATGCTCTGAGCACACAAGCAGGGAGACACTCCTGAGAGCAAGCAGTCTGTTTGAAAACATATCAGGAATCAAGCGCTGTTGTATTCCAGAAAGAATGGTATGAGCATGTGGCTCATTCACTAAAAAATAATCTACTCTAAAGTTTGACTCCAGTATGACTCCCCTACCCTAGTAATTGATTTGCAAGCACCAGGAAGTTGCTTTTCAATGCCTAGGGCAGACGTGATAGAGAGAGTTCAAGGTCTTTATGGACAGGATTTAACTGAAGCAGTATGAAGGGAGGGGAGTTCGTTTAGATGGCACTGCTGCTTACCAACGCTTGCTAAGAGAAAAGCGATTATTTTATTCAAAATAATTCGAGGTGAAGAATATCTAATTTAATCCAAAAATCAATAACCTTTAAAAATAGTTCTAGTACACATAATGTAGATGGAAGAAGATTGTTACACTACATTTTCCAGAATAAAAACTTCAGTTGAAAGCTACTATCATTCTTTCAAATGACTAATTCATTTTAATCAGCATATGAAGTATCACGTTTCATTATGACATTTCAAACAGAATTTGCTTTGGCTTTGTCTCCTTTTTTTCCCCTTCTCTTCTCTCTCATACCCTTCCCCTATTAGAGTTCTGCTTGCTGTTTTCCAGTCAAATGTGCCTCATTGCTTTGCCTTCCCTCTTTTCCACACCTCCTTCCCCTCTCATCCATCTCCTCTGCATTTTTTAGCCCAAGGCCACGGCCACTCCACTTTTCTATGTGCTTATGAACGGTAAGAGCTGAGATGTGCATATGAAAGAAAATGTGTAGGCTATGCAGTCAGATGCATGCCCCTTCAAAATCAGCCCTCCAGATGTGAATCTCCATGAGCTGAACTTCGTGGTGAGCTTCCAGTTCACCTGGGATATATAGTAAGATTCCAAAGGAGAGGATATGAATATGTAATATTTGCTTATCTGAACAAGGTCACCCCTGTGTAACTTCTAGTTCCACCTTTTTTCCCGCAGATTTCGCAATGCCATTTTTCTTTACAGCTGCATAAAATTCCATCTTATGTACCATGCTAAGAAAAATGACTTAATAGGCAGCACACTCAGTCACTTGAGAGTGCACATAACTTACCGAGAGGAGACGCTTGAAATAAGGACCATATTGTTAGAATGAGGGATTTGATGAGAAATGTTTTAAAGGTTAAGCCTTTTCCTCTACCAATTACAGTCCTTTGAGTTTATGCTCTTATTATGCAGCAATCATTTTGGTATTAGCCCTCTCTGCTTTAAGAGCCCCCAGTGAAAGCCTTAGACTTAAGCAGATGGCTTCAGTCCTTCATATACTTCACGAAGTTGCTCTGTCCCATTAAAATTGTCACTAAAATGTTTTCTCCCCATCAGAGCAACTCAGTTTAGGCTCTTGGTGCATATACAGGACCTCTTAGGAAACACAGTTTGGAGATAGGATAACCACCTTTGCTTGTCTGTTTACTGCAATGGGTAGATCAGTAAATCTCTGTGCACAAGGGAGAAGTTGAGGAGAGGAGATTTTTGGAAGAGAAACAGAGGGGTAGGGAGAGAGAAAACTGCTCACACATGGCCAGGCAGAGGCAGCAGAATGAGCACAGAGTTTTACTATTCTCCTACCTGTCATTCATTTTTGCTTATGAAACCAAAGGCAATCATATTCAGAATTTTCCTCCATTTTCCCATTGATTTAAGCTGTCATAGTCTTTTCTAAATTGAATTTCATTTTCTACATCATTTTACACTTAGCTAAACAGCATTACTGGCAATTGATCTCCTTATTCCACCCCTTCCAATGCAGCCTATGTGCACAATACTTGTGGGACACAATGGCTTCTGCTCTTCCTCTCTTTGCTTCTGCTTATTTTCAATAACTATCTGAACTCTCTTTTCATAATCATCTTATAATATATATATATATATATATATATATATATATATATAATATATTATATATATAAAATCACAAACACAAAATCAGAGTTGGAGAGCAGAAAGAGATGTAAATATCTCAGTCTTGGTTGTTACTGATGAATGACTAGGAATATTTTGGTGACCATGAAGACTTATGACTTGTAATAAGCAAATAAATAAATTTTCAGTAGCAGACCATGTAGTGTGTGAATTTAGGAGGGTATTGAACAACATCAAAGGAATCTCTTAAACATATAAGGCAAGGAAAAAGAGTTGGTAGGCTTTACAAAGTCTCGGAGTGGAAGGAAAGCAAGGCAAATGCATGCTTCTGAAGTTACCTGAAGGGACGCTAGAACACATTTTTGACAGGGTTGTCATTTAAGAGGAGAAAAAACAAAAGGTCATTGCCTTTGAGCATTTAGATGATGCTCATAATTCTGAGCGACACACAGTCTGCAGAGAAGGGAGATCAAAAGAAGGATGATGTGAGACCTGACTGAGCAAAATCTCTTGGTTGGGCAAAACAGGATAGCAGTGTTAAGTAAAACTGCTGATGAGGGCCATAAAATGTACAAATAAACAAGGAGTAAGCAACCAAATAGTATGACAGACATGCGGCACTATCCTTGAAGGATAGATAAGATGCCACACATCTCCATTTCCTATGTGACAGTAATGATTTGCCAACACAGCAGTTGACAGAAGCTTCCATTCTCCTTTTAAAACAATGTTTCCTAAGTATCTAGTCTATTTACTTCTTTCTTCTTATTCTTTAACATGTTCAAATTTTTTCAAATTTCTTAGCAAACATGATGGTATTTCCCAAAATTCTCTAATCACTTCTATAATAGAATAGGCAATCAGGATTCATCTTTACAGTTTATAACACGATACATCTTGCTCCTATTTAAAAAGCAAACAAATAGACTTACCTTCTCATCAATAGGCCTGCTCTATTTTGCTTTTACAGTTTGCCCATTAGAAATCACGGTGCACATGAGTAAGGAGATTATATGCATGTTCTGCTGGCTGTCTTCTGTCCTGTTCATTGGTATTTATAAAGGCACAGCACAAACAAAATTCTACTCTGGTAAGTTCTCCTTTTTCCCCCACCATGTTTTTCCTTTCCTTGATTCTCAGCCTTGTTGATCTGACTCAGTTTCCATTGCAATGACCTTTTGGAATGACACATTTACCATACAACTCATTTAAGTCATCCCCAAAAGGCAATATTCTGATATATAAATAATGCAAATGGCATTGTTTTAAATCTACATTTTGCTCCTTTTGTTCCTTTCACTGTTGTTTGGAGTTAACTACAGTTTTAGAAACATTGTGAGTTTCTCTCCCTTCTCTTTACGAGTTTTCTTCACCCTCCAAATTTGGTTAATACTGTATTCCTATTCACTAGGTAGAAAAGATATCTAAATTTTATAACTTAATAAATAATAGAGTGAAACAAGTAAGAATGTATTGATCACATAGACTAATCAAAAGCTCATTCTAACCTCATGACTGTGGTTAATTACTCTCATTGTAATAGACGTTAAATGTTTTGTATTAATCAAATTTATTTCCACAAAGTCAACTCTTTGTGTCCTTTCAACAAATGTCAGTAAATTTAACAAATATATTATCCTGCATTTCTTTTGAAATATCCGTTTGTTTTTCATCTATTAGTGTCACCTATTGATATCTAAAGCTAATGCTTCAACTTGTTTGCATATTTCGTAGAAGAAAAGTAATTGTATTTCAGTGACTGTAAGGCTTCCGTATCCCCTTTATGTTCAGCATTTGACCATCTTTGGCAGGTGAGCAGAAAAGAAATAGGGCTAATCAAGTCAGACACATTCAAGTTTGGCCACTAGGCATTCATATTTCTAGTAAGATGCCCTTCCAAACCGTTTCTACATTCTTCCCAGAATTTCCCAGAAATATTTGAATGCCTCCATGCAATATTGGAGTCTATGACACATTTTATAAATCAAATGTTTGGCTTAGCAGGACCTATGTGTGCTGTGCAAAGTTTTCCAACGTGAAGACAAGTGTGCAGAAGAGCAAAACTTCCCTTCCTTTGGCAGAAATGTGGTATTTCCATGTGGGTCCCAATTTTACATTAGATTCTCTAGAGCATCCTGTTTTCTCTCTAAGTCAAGGCTTGATTACCGCCTTTTAAATAAAAATAGAGGCTGGATAAATGGCTCAGTTTTTAAGAACACTTACTGCTTTTCTAGAGGACTAGAGTTTATTTTCCAATACCCACTTTAGACAACTTACTACCATTTCTTACATCAGCACCCAGGGGATACAATGACTTTGGTCTCAGCCAGCACCTATACTTAGGTACACATATCCACAAACAGACCTACAGAATATTAAATATAAATCTTAAATAAATATAATTGCTCCAAATTTTTGAAAAATAGTTCTTTTCCCTTCATCTCAAAATCAAATATATGTTTATATATTTAATATAAATATAAATAAATATAACATATATTTGATACACATATATTGTTTCAGATAAACACAAAGCAGCTTTCCTATTGCTCACCTGGCATTTTCTTCATGTGGGCACAACGAAGGGAACAGGCTGTTGTGAGACTGTATGAGGGTCTCTAACATCATGCCGTTCTGAAGTGTTTGATGGGGGTCTCCTCTACATCAAGTTTAGGCAAATTGTCAGAAGTCATATTTATATTGTGACCCATGCATTGTATTTAGAAGGAATAGCCACCATACAGTAAGAAACAGGGAATAGGCGACATGGGTATCTATACTACATCAGTTTATTTAGGTTTGGGGCCTGAAAGGTGTAACAACATATTCATACTCCCTAAGTGTCATCTTTTCTGCTTCTGTTGAAGTCACTATATAGCCTCAGCGTACACTACACCAAATTAATCCATTCCCATTGTTTCCCATTTTTATCACAAATTGGGTATTTAGAAAGAATATTTTTTTTTCTCCCAGCCAAGCTCATCAAAAAAAAAAAACCAAAACAAATGGGATTTATTACAAAATGTGCCAAAAATGAAAACTTCAATTTGCTTTTTCAAGAGTGATGATAGCAGACAGAAATAGCAGAAGCTGGCCTGCCAATGTCTCCACTCCCTCTTTCCATTGAGAAATGTCATTCACTGTCTGTGACTAGTTCCAAAGAGGGCAAGTTCTTCAGCAAGTGGGTCAATGCCTGTAGGCCTCAGAAGAGAGAATGAAGTACAGTCATGGTACACAGACCCACAGTCTGACCAATCAGAAGAGCAGATAGTGTTAGCCATATCCAGGAAGATAATAGTTAGAAGCACAGCTACTGCTATCCAATTATCTCCAGAATGGCAATAAGGACAAAGAATTCAATGAACACTAAAACTTGCTTTGGTGATCTTTAGTTCTTGCTCACTCTGAGAAGCACATGTTTTTTATTTCCATGTAAATATATGAACACTGCCAGGCAATAGAATGAATTGCAAAGGTATTTTTTTGTCTGAATTTCTCCCTTACATTACAAACCGATTTCATATGTTTTATTGCCATTATATGTATGTTTTATTCATTTAAGGACAAGGCATTCCAATTTTAAGACTTATTTTTTTCTCTTAAATCTATTTAAGGATTAAGAATACAATTTAAAAAGTGAAAAATTGTCATCTACATTCTAAAACACGTTAAATTACTTGATGCCATAAGAGTTTAAAGAAAATCATTTGTCCGAATAACACAATGTAAGATGTAATGCAATTTCTTCATTTGAGTATGGAGCATATAAATTGGTCCTGTAAGTATCTGCAACTCAAGGCTGCATGACATTCCATGGTAACCCTCTTCTACATGCCTCTTCCAGGTCTTCTGTCACTCCTGTTCTCAGGACTGTACACCTAGTTTTTATTTCTTGGTTTCTGTTTTTTTTTTGTTTTATTTTTTTAACTTTGGCTAATCAAAGGACAAGTGCAGTTTCAATTATAAACATTTTATATCAACTCCTACTTAAATTCACAAATGTAACTTTTAATAACAGACATGAATTATATTAAGAGTATTAGTATCTGCCTGTGAAACATAGCTGTATTTGACAATTTCACACAAATGTCAGAATCTTAATGACGATAGCAAATCAAATAGGTGATTAACAGCACTTAACATTTGCAATCATTTTTAGTTAAATATATATTTTAAAAACAGTTTCCTTCTATTAAACTTTCTGACTAGTAACAGTTCCTTGACACTCTTGTATAAGTAAAACAAAAATTAAGTAAACATTTATTGTAGCTTCAGTCTTTTACTATTAAAGGTTAAATGGTTTTTGTTTACTTTCTTTCAGAAAAGCTTGTTTAACCATAATTTCTGTTTGCCTGTGTGTCTGTGTAGAGACCAGAAGCCACTATAGGTGTCCTCAGTAACACTTTCTACTCCCTGTTAGACAGGGTCTCTGACTAGCCTACAACTTATCAATCAGACTGGACTGGCCCCAGGAATCCACCTATCATACCTCTCCAGTTGTGACATTTCACATACTGTACTAAGCCTGGGACATTTATCTAAGTTCTAGGATCAAACTCGGACCCTTGTGCTTTCAAAGCAAGCACTTTGCTCACTGTGCCAACCCCCACCCAGACTTCCACTGTAAGTTTTTGTTTCTACCATGGGGGATTTTTCTAAATTTAGTCTTAGAGTTGAGTAAATCATGTCTGTATTGAAAACCATGTTAAATAAACTTAATCAGCAATACAAGTTCTGAAAAAGCTAGGCTAGTGTTTTTCAAATTCTACGTCAAGAAGAGGTGGCCTATGAAATATGTTCAATACAGTACACCATACATACTTTGAAAATGAATTTAAATAGTTTAGTTTTGCTTTGACTTAGATATTACTAATAAAACAATACTACTTTTGAAATAATTGTAATGCGATATATACATTCATTTTTGATGGGTAGACTTAGTAGTTTTTTTTTGAAAGTGGGTTTACTATTGCACACAGCTTTGGGTCTATCTCTAAGGAAATTGATCAGAGAGACAAATCTCAAAAAGATGTAATGGAAAATGCACCCATTTCATATATATGAAAAATTTAACTAGAATCAGCACATACAGAAACTTACATCTGTATTTCCAAATATATTGGCAGAGAAAATATTGGCATCAGATATCTTTCAAAAATAGACCCTGGAGAAGGGTTTGGACTGCACAAAGATTTTGGAAGCACCATGTACGTGAATGAGGACTCTAAATATACATGCTGAGGTCAAATTCTCACTGTGACACAATTATTTGACACTAGGTAAATAACTTGACTCTCCTGTGTCTTCATTTCTCTCTAATTATATGTCTGGGATAGAGACTCCAAAAGAAAGCAAATGTGTCTTGGGAAGTTCCTAAAACTTATATTTATAACTCCCCCTCACAGTTACATAAAAAGTAGACACCTTATGATAGTCTACTATCTATATAGTATACTGGCCAGTTTCAGTTGAAATTTTAACAACATTTTTCATAACTCAATTATCATAAAAGAGAACTTTAGTGTGATTACAGATTTTTTTTAAATTCTTTTCTTTATTTTTTTTAAAAAGAAAAATCTGCCTTTTTTTCATTTTACATACTAATCCCAGTTCCTACTCCTTCCCCTCCTCTCATTCTCTCTAATTACCCCCTATCTCTGCCCCACCTTTCATCCACTCCTTACAGAGGGCAAGGTACATTGCTTTTATCCCCAAAGAGAGACATTTTAAAATTTCTTTTTGTGTTGGTGATTTATGTAGAGTTGATATTGTACTTGCATATATTTTTATTTCTAGCTTCTTAGAGTTTTGTATGAAATTATTGAGATGAAAATGATCAAAATATGTTGTATGAAATTATCAGAATTCAGAATAATATTTTGCTAGAAAAAGAAAATATAATGAGTTTAACAGTCACTGCTATAAATATTATTTAAACTCTCTACATGAAGATTTCAGACTTCCAACAAAAGTCAAACTTCGACTGATTACTTCCATAAGCCATGAACTTTCATTAGTCCTCGATTTCACCCGCATGGGATGGTTAAACCAGTACAGTACCCTTTGGAAAGGCCAATACTCCCAGGCCCATGAATAACAAGAGGGAGACCACCCAAGGGTATATGTTACATTTTCCAAGGTAGGAAAATCCACTCAAACATGGATATGGTAATATCGTAATATTGCGACTGTTTAAACCTTTTTGGAGATTTTTAATTAAAGAAAGACATTTTCATGAATTCATTTGTAGTCATAAATTTACTCATGATTGGCCACTGAACAGAAGAAAGTTACTGCAGTAGACAGTTAATAGTTTTCCTATATGCATGTCTACATGTGAGTGTAGGTACCACTAAATTAGAAAGGGCTGGATGAATCAGGGCACTGGGAGCTTTAGCAGGCCAGTGTAGAAAGGACAATAATAGAACACATATGAAAATAAAGTGGATAGAATGACCTAAGCAGAGGTGGGGCAGAAAGGCAATGGTGAAAAGGAATGGTGAGAGGAAAAAAAGTAATAAATGAAAAATATAACGGAAAGTTACCAAATGTAATAAAGAAAAAATGTAGTGAAAAATTTAACTATCTTATTTCTTTCTTTAAAAGTTTGATAGATTTAATTACTGTTTAAATTGCCACTAATACCATAAAAGTTCTGTGTTGCATTTTTGTAAAAAAAAATAAAGTTTTAGACATTTAAGACATAAGCTTAATGTGGAATGACAGTATATGATTGGTGATTCACTATAGGGGACATGGGGATTGAACAGGGCCATGGATTTGAGCCAAGAGGAATAAAACTTCTCCTAAGTTGTAGGATTGCCTGGGATCCAGGCAAACTTGGCTGGTTGGGTAAAAGTACTGTATTTTAAATCCCCATAACTAAAGTGATGTATGGTTCCAAATCATTAATAAAAACCATAAGTTTCACATCGAAAACTATAACAATTCTTTGTTTTATCTATCTGGATAAAATAGTTACAGAAATTATAAAGATAGAGTAGAAAAACCATCATAATCAGAGAGACAAAAACTAATTCTGAATCATAGAAATAAACTGTACAATCATTTTATTAGTTCTCAGTAAAGATAAACTATGGAAAATGCATAGTAACATTGAGAAAGGGATTCCTCAGAGAGGAAAAAAATCTGTTGATATTTATCTGTTGACTAATGCATAACGAGAGCAAAGGCTGAGTCAATTTTGGTGACTTGGGTTTTGATTACTTAGAACTGACCAAGTGAAATTGCTTAGTTCTCTGGGTTATCATGGTTTGAACAAATAGAGGGCAAACCCAGGGGATGATCTGCTGCTATTCACTTTGTCCGTATTAAGTTATGGGTGAATGAAACTCCATTCTGACCATCTGTGGCTTCATTAATTACTGACCTTGAAACTTTATACTGTGGTCACTGAGTCAACATTACTACTTGCTAATCCTGCAGGAATCTGATGTGCAGTACCTTACAATAAACTCTCATTTTTTTCACAACTACCAAGAAGCAGTTAAAGGAATTCTTAGTTAATTTCTTGTCTTCAAGGTAGTTTGTGATTCCTTTCCTATAGCGGATAGTGGCAGAAACCATTCTTAAAAACTTGACTGGTTCTATTGGCTACCTTAGAAGCAAGAATATGAAAAAGAACAATATGCCCAGATTACAAAGCTAGCCATCCAGCCCAGAAGCACTGGCGTTGCCTTTGAGAACCTGTCTGTCTGTCTGTCTGTCTGTCTGACTGACTATCTGTCTTTATCATATTTAGTCAGTTTGGCTTTTTGACAATCAGTTACAAGTGTTGCTTCTTATCCTTGAGTTGCAATGTTAAGCCAAGCCTTCCTTTTAACCATGGTGTCTGCTTTCATATCAGCATCTGTGAGTCCCTTGGAGTTTTCAGCACAGGCCCTCTTCCTTTTGTCCTACAGGGAGTCAGTTCTTGCATTAATATCATGAAAACAAATGCCCCCAAACATGTCCATGGACATTCTTCCATTGGGCATTTTAGACACACATTCATATTATTATACTTAGCAATAATTCTTTGTCTTTAAAATGAGAATTAATTTGTGTGTGTGTGTGTGTGTATCTGTCTGCCTGAGTGTATGCCACATATAGACTGGTACCTGAAGAGGCCAGAAGTAGGTGCTGGATCCCCTGGAGCAGAATTTATAGATTGTAAACCACCTCACCTAGGTGCCAGGAACCAAAATCAGGGCCTCTGAAAAAACAGCAAGAGCTCTTAAATGCTGAGCTCTCTAAAATTTCATGGAATATTTTCTTTGTGTACAATTTGGGGCACTTTACATTGGTAACAGAATTTATGGATTCTTCATCTCCTTTTTAATCTTATAGATTGCTTCATACTTAATGAGTTCAATCTGTCACTCAAAAATAAAACCACAACTGTGTTTCTACCCACTTTTTTTTCTCATTATCTTTATATTTTAGAAAGAAGAATCAGAGAACATTCTCACGAATTCTTATTTTCACAAACCCTATATATACATGAATGAAAATATATCATGGATTACAACTTTTTCCAACTCCTTGTAACTGCACCACTGATTATTATGCACAAAGCTATAAAAATCAGACATAAAGTATGATTATAATTCAGTTTTACATATTTTGTGCAACTCTCCTTGATAATTTGAACAAATTGTACTCACCCTAAATAGGGGACCTTGACAGACCAAAGTAGTAAGTAATTCCATCAAGTTGTCCACATTGTCAAACCAATGAGTTTACTCAGATTTACTTACTATGACTGAATGAGACCTTACAGAATCTTGCATGACTGAAAGTTAGCAACATCACCAAAATGTCCACTGTTCTTAATAAGTACTCAAAAAATATGTAACCTTAACAGTTCGCAAAAGTAGGCATGGACAATAATTTCTTAAGGTAAATATATTTTAATATACTTAATGTGACTAACTACTTCTAAACAAGCAAAATGATGAATGGTTATTGGGTGACTAGCAAATTTGTAAATAGAGAAGCTAAAATTCCCATAAGTTTATTTCTCATCAGTAAAAATAATTAATACCTAAGAAATAAAATGTGAATTCCCAGACTCTACAACATGTATTCATTTCTGAAAAAGTCTTGAAACAAGTAAAATATATTCTAAAAAAAAGAAAGAAGAAAAAAATTCAAATGATGTTAGCATGGCATTTGCCTTATTGAAGCTTCAACACTTAAAATATATTCTCAAGAAATAACAGAAGCCAGGAATGGTATTATGCAGACGAGAGCTCCATTTTAATTAAGGGCTGAGAACAAGAGACCTGAGGGTCTAATTCCAGAGCTATTTTGACATACATCAAGCGTTCCTTAATTTACAGTGAAAGGTCTGCTTGACACATTCTCATGACTTTGTGTTCCTACTAGCTATCAGTGCTTTTAAGTGTTGTTTTGTCATTGACCTACATTAATATATCAAATTATGACATAAAGTTAATGAATGAGCATCATAATAATTCAGATTGCAAGCTCCAGCCAAATAGTTTAAATCACACCTCAACAGCAATATAGTTCAAGCATTTCTCTCTACCCTACTCATTTGATGAGAGACACTGAAGAAAAGAATTAAACAAAATGATAAATAGCCAAATGGACTTTCATGGTATTTTTTTAAATTGGGATTTATGAAAGGCATTGCATGATTCAATTCCAGAAATTAGCTTCCTTTTTAGATAAGTAGGACAAATATAATACATTTCATTATTAATATAGAGCTTTGTACATCACATAAATACATGTATTTAAGATA